>CAAKHC010006567.1:28814-79077 GCA_901007825.1 Macroramphosus scolopax | reverse complement strand
TTTCTGTGAAGTGTGTTTCCTTTTCCCTCCAGTGTGCCAGGTGGGTTAAATGATGTGCTTCTTTAATGTGGGTGTAGTGTTGGTACTATATTTATCCGCCTGCACATCCCAAGTTATGCTGTTTACCACATTTACAGCTTCTACAAGAGTGCCACCCTCTGGTCAACCTGAGAATCGCAGGACTCTTTCCTCTCTTTCCTCTACAGAGATGTTGGACCAAACATTTAAAAGCAAGGAGGGAAAAGGTTCCGGTGTTTCTACATAACTGTGTAAAATAGAGACGAAGCAGTGAGAGTTCAGCCTGGTGATGGTTTGTTCATGAGGATGTTCATAGATATTCTAAACTGGGAGCGGCAGATTACAGAGAGATCAACTAACAGCGCATGATTGATGTTAGTTTGATGCTCTTAACTGAATACATTTACACAAATCATCTGAATCATTCAATTTCATGTTCAGTTATATAAGCCACAGTAAAGCGATCCGCATTGGATAGGAAGTGTTCTACAGCTTGTACATGGACTTCTTATTTGTAAACCAAATTAAGCAGTAATTTGCAGGCTAACAGATAACAGCCTGTAGAGGGACACAAGACTCAATTCATCGCCTGCAATTGAAACATGGTGGATGAGGACAAAAGATGGCAGAACTTTCAGACTTTCAGGGCTTCAGAACACACGACTTCACGACTTGAGGAAAGTCTCATAATCAGAGATATTTTCAACTTAAAGGTAGAGTCAGTCATTCTGGAGAAAGATTGTAAATATTTGAACTCAACATAATACAGTATAATATAATATAATATAATATAATATAATATAATATAATATAATATAATATAATATAATATAATATAATATAATATAATAAATACACACCCTTCCGCCCGTCGTAACTTCATGCCGTGTTCCATTACTTGAGCCAGGTCTCAGGTCTCTGTGAGGCAGATCAGTTCCCAATGTTTAATCTGACAAGTAAAAGTGATCCAGACCCCCAGCTTGCACAGCACGTTGTCCCGAGACTTAATGGTGGCCCACAACATGATGATAAATGAGGGGAGGTGAGCACATCGCCGGTCCAGAACCTCAGCTCTCCTGCTTCGCTTCCTCCTCTGGGTCTTCCTCATTTTGGGAAATTGTTTGAGGGGATCCAGGATGAGAAGGATTTCTTTGTTGTAGGTGATCCTATTGTTGGTGCTGCCATCAATTGCAGCCTGAAATGTCGTAGCGGTTTGCAAGGTAATATCTAAGGTATTATTTAGTTTCATGACCTTCACTGTGTTTCATTGATTGCCGAAACAAATCCAAATATACTTTACTAAAATGGTTTTATATATATATATATATATATATATATATATATATATATATATATATATATATATATATATATATATATATATTATCAAAGTATATAATTCAGTGTCACTGTATAATATAACATTACCCTTCCTGCTTGTCATGCTGCCCAGTCCTATGACATGAATAATGCATTCATCTTCACTGCTTTATTACAGACGAATCAAGTCCAAGTGAAGATGCTCAAACGTCTCTTTAAACAACTTAATACAGAGAAAACCTCCGTCAGGGGATTTAGATCTAAAGCTTCCACTCTTCGTTTTATGAAGTCTTTAACTGCCGAAAGACAGCGCAACGAGGATGCATAAAACATGATGAGATTTATGGTCAATATCCTGGTGCTCAGGTACTTCATGCTTCTCGAATGAACATCTTTGGGCCACTTATATCATGTGTTGAAGGGACATCTATTCCTATTTTATAAGTAGACCATTCAATAAAATGTGAACCCCTCATCCATATGTCTCATGATTCAGACTTCCTACTCAGAGAAACTGCTTCCCTGCCTGCAGTGCCAAACATTATCGTATTGGCACCTCATGAAAAGCTCAATTTACTGACTGAGTGAGTCAGGATACTTCAACTGCACAGTAAAGCGGCATTTCCCAACCACTTTTCAGGGGAAATGAGATTAAAAGTGATTTCAGATGTAACAGTGATTGCCAGGTCTCCCACAGTCCATATCAAGGTTTTTATAGCCAGTCAGTGAGATAAAATCTGCCTTTAAAACACATGGAGTCAAGTGTTCACTTCAAAATGATAAATATTACTTTTGACAGACTGGGAAATATGTGTATCTCTGAGGTACTGCAAGCAATCTAGAAATACTATAAAAAAAATATATGAGATGGATTATATACTCATGTTTTGTAGAATACACCCAAATGAGAGGCTGTGATGACCTCGTCAAGGAGGTTATGTTTTTGCTGGCATTTGTCAGTTAGCAGGATTACACAAAGACTACTAGGCTGATTTTCACTGAAGTGGGTGGTCGGGGTGTAGCACGGGCCAAGGAAGGAGACATTACGTTTTGGGGCAGATCCCTTTAACACAGCTATAACTAAGCAGGTGATCTCTTTAGACTGCTGCTGACAGAGCTAGCGCTCTCAGAGTGCCCCTCTGTCAACAACATTACACAAAAACGAACCACTCCCGAGTTTACAGACAGTAAAAGCTGCACCTCCAGTTGTTTCAAAACAACACTGCCAAATCTAGCATCTTTATGAACTTTATCCCACCTGTGGCCGTCTGCCTCGCAGGCACATCTGTACTGCATCCACTGTGTTCACACCGCACAGAACATTCAGTCCACATAGTAACTGTTGACCTTTCAATCAAAGGGAACATTTTACTTGTAAAAAGCCAAAATCATATTTTGTTTCAGTTATGTGTTCAGACAATGTTACAGCTCCTAAATTGTAAATTCTCCTGCAGGGCTGCAGCTTAGAAGTGACTGCTGGTTAAAAGTGTAGAGTTAACGAGTCATGGTTCAGTTTACATCATACGGGAAATATATAATTGAACTTCTTACACTCTGACATTTCAAATATAACATTTGCGAATGAAACCAGGCATGAGTGAGTGTTTCAGTTGCATACTTGCATAAAGTAGGAGCACGGCTGTTGCTGGAGGTTTGGCTCTCTGAGTGCACTTCTGGTTGTACATGAAATCTCATAAAGCGGTTGAAGTGTGAAACATTTGGACCAGCCCACGCAGGCTCACATCACAGACGTTGTTCATATCGTTGAACTATCTTACATCCCCTCCCCGGTTTCAGGGGACCATTATATATTGAGTCAATGTATCACAACCCTTTCGTACATGTGAAATCTTTCATCTCGGGCTTGGCCAGAGAATTCCTCCGTCTTGCTGAGGGTTGAGTCTCTGTCAACTGTAATGCATCCAACTGGATTTCATTTATAAACTCAATGTAAAAAAAACATGACAAAATATCCTTTTCCTTTAAAAGAAGTATCTTTTTCGCAATTGTGTTTAAAAGAAATGTTCCATTTATGGTGAAACATGATAGTTCAGCAGTTCAGACATGGAGTCTGAACTGCTGAACCTGGAAGTGTCTGCCGTCCCTGAAGGCTCATTCTTAAATCTTTTAATTATTACACGGATACAAAGTGTCGATATCTGATTCTTCTTTTTATTGAAAACATTTGCAGCGATCTGATAAGGCTGAGTGAGGCTTTCATGACTTCCCAGCTGCGAGCTTTCAAAGGCTTTGAAACTATTGAAGTCCTTGTACTGTTGAGGTCAGACGGGCTACGTGCTGAAGAAAGACGCATGAATATATGAAACATTAAATATGTCGCTGATTGTATTCTCTATATGTGTGTTAAATCCAGGATTGTATAGTGTTCAATGTTTAACATTTTCTGTTTGCCAAGCAGAAAGTGTCTGCAGTTCTTATGCAGTAAAAAAATCCACAAATTCTGACCGACCATAATTATATAATATCTTTCCCTCCTTGAGCCAGTCCACGGGAATGACCACTTCTTAGCTAACTTAATGTTTTTCCCATTTCTCCAGGGGCTCGCTCTGGGCTTGAATGTATCTCATCATCTCAGATACCATCTGCTTTGGTCAGGACAATGAGCATAGTATTTTAGCTCCTATCTGCCTGCATTTTTTAAATAACAACACGCTCTCATGTCTTCCCCTGCTCCACTTTACATCTCATTTCCACAGCAGGATACATATGCGGTGTGTCCACATTTGTGCAATCAAGGTTTAGAATGTCCTCATTAAAAAAAAAGGAGAAACTGTATTTAACAGAAACATCTGCAATCACGAATCCAATTGGTTTATTTCTGTTAAATAATGCACACGGTAGCATTCAATGTGACAGACTCTTAAATGTAAAACTCAGCTGTTTGAACTCTAGGCTATACTATATTTCATGACCACTTATTTCCCATGCTGTAGTTCCTGATGTCTCCCAGCTGTTCAACATCTGCAGATTTGTGTTTCCTGCCCAGAGTAAAATAGGTCTGTGGATTGAGTGAATTTCCCATGCTTGGTGCTTATCCTGTTGCTTGCATGCTCTGTGCCCTCTCTCCGAGGCCTGTAACAAGATCCCGGAACGTGCACAGTGCACCACACAGATCCTGTCAGGCAGCACACCATTCGGGATCGCCACAAGGAACCCTGAGCAACAGTTACGAAACATGTCAGCCCCCCCGTTGCTGCTGCAAATCCCCTGTCACCGTAGATGGAAGATGAACAGCAGTGTGAGTGGTCCTCAAGTTAAGCTGGCATTTCCTCCTGTGACTTCTTCACATTGATAAGAGCCTTCCCAGGAGACACGGAGAGCAGAGAGGGGGGGGCACCAGTATAATTGTTAAGTCCGGCGGCATCACGTGAGTAGAAACCACTTGCTAGAATCCATTTGTCAGATTTTATCTGTAATGTGGGAAACGGCAGAGAACTAGGACACAGGTGGATGGCATCCCTTGGGATGGTGAGTTCCTTCTGCCCCCCCACTAACCTCATCCCCCGCTGAGCCATAAAGCTGCTGGGTATCTCTGCAGTGAAAGTAGACAAAGTCACAAAGTCACGAAAGAAGAGACCCAGATTCCCTCTGATCACAGTGTGGGAATGTGTCCTTTCAGACTGAAGCAACAATAATAAAAAGAGGTTGAAACCGCAGGGAGGAGGAACTGCAACTACAACACCTAAGGAGGCAGATGGAGGTCTGGTCCGTCCCATCGGTCCCCCTTGTTAAGTGGCAGGGGAAACCCCTTTGGTTTGAGTCCAAGCGTCAACTTCTAAATAATGGCCCCTTTAGTCTGCAGGCCATCCCACATTATATCCCAGCATGTTATGACCACACTGTCAGTTTCCCATAAATAACCAGCATTCACCTGCCGGTTGATTAATCTCTGCATGTGCAGCGTGCCGGCTATGCAGGTGCTTGTGGGCTGGTGTTTCTTTACAGCCAGGTGTAGTGGAATACAAATGGAAAGACCCCAGAGGTGAGATTGTGGAACATTAGGGCGGAGTGGTAATTGTTCAGTTCCAAAAATATGTCAGAATGATAGATGAGCTCAGCACCCAGCGCTTGCTGTTGTATGGTTGGAGAATCAGGTGGAAACAAAAGACTGTGATTAGGCCCTGATCATATCCACAAAGACCTTCATATAACACATAGACTTAACGTAAACACACACACATTAACGCCTCTTCTCCACTAGTGGTCTCTCTTAACACATGTAGCCTAAGGTTGCGTGCTCTGAGACCACTGAGCCTTTTCCACACACCATCATATAATCATTTTGCTTTGTCTTTGGGAACTCCAGCAGCCAAGACAAACCAACTCTCACACACACTCCCTTTATTTTGTACTGAGATATTGTGTGTTCTGTTGAATTAACCTCTAAAAGACTCCATTGCATTTACTTTATAGTTTATGGCACAACTCCAGCAACACAGAGGAACGTAAACAGCAACCAATACAGCATGTTAGTATTGTCTGCAATGTGACCGTTTTATGTAATGCAGAATTTACAGAAGGGTAAAGTAGTGCGGACCTGCATACCACCGTAGTAAACCTGCTTCCTGAGCAAGTCCTTCAGACCCCCATCTGCACCCTGTGTTATCTCCATGTGAATGTGTGTTTGTCTGTGTGCGTGTCTGCCATCAAGCCACCACTAGCCTCCTTCTAATCCCGGGTCATTCAAGTCTGCTCAAACACTGAGCCGCAGAATGTAAACACAGCCTTATTAACACGGCTGGACTCAGTAATCTTTCTCAGTTTCTTTCAACCGTGACCTGAGCCGCAGCCTCAGATGTGCGTTGCGCTTCGCTCATTACGGCACGGCAAAGCGTGGTAAACTTTATTGTCAACATTTTTTCCGCATTTGATTGGTTTCCCTGTTTAATTTGACATCATCCATATTCACTTCACACAGCACTGAGGACAAAACCTTCATCGAAAGATTTTGAATTTGTGTATTCACAAATGCATGACTGAGTTTAATGAAGACTAACAGTAGTTGTGTGTATGAATGCTGTTAAATGAAACGCAACCATGGCCGCTTCCTCCTACACAGATGATAACGCCGTCCAATCAGGGAGTTTAGCTTATAGCTCCACATGCTATTACAAAAGGTTCATGCAAAAGACGTCTTCTTGTGTAAGAAAGCTCAGAGTACAGGTGTTCTCTGATGCTGCAGAATGACGTCTTAAACTTTGTCCAAAAGCACTCATGTCATGATTATTTTCCATCTGTTAATACAAAGCCGGCATCAGAGCAGCATCGTAGAGGCTTTCAGGAATTCAGTGTTTTCCTTAAAGATACGTCAAGAAGGAAATTTGCACAGCATCGGGGTCTTTAACTCTGATACATTGGCTGAGGGATGATCTCCCTCACCATTAGGCCACACTTTAATCCTAGTTGGCTAAACAATCTCATACCAAAACCTTATCTTAGATGATAGTGTAGCAACTTTGACATTCAACAGGCATCCATGTAAGCCTTATATCTCGTCCCTCGACTCTCCCGCCTCAGGATAGTCAGTTCGTCTCATCTCCACTGGGAGCTCCTGTTCCTCCTCTTGCTGATCTGTTTACAGACTACAACCAAACACCCACTTACTGGCTCACAGTTCATCTCCGTGTGTTTACACTGCGAGCCAGAATATGCACGTCAGAACTCAGCCACAAGAGCCAAAGGGGTCGGGGTCCGGGGAAGCTGGGGCAGGGCTCAGGGGAACTGCAGGTGCACGAGGCAGAGGCAGAGGCAGAGGATTTATGCTGAAAGTACCAACGACAGAGACATGATGAGAAGAGGAATGGACCAGTCTCTCACGTCTAATCTCCATGATTCCTCTTCCTGGCAAGAGTCAGGGGTCACATGCTAGATCAGCACTGGGAACAAGACAGTCCAGTCCACCTAGACAAACCATCAGGCCAGTGCTTGTACGTCTTAAGTGGGAAGCATCAGATCATGACATTTTTATCAAGTGGCCATGTTTGCTCTTTTCCATGAGAAAGTTGGAAGGTCTTGGACCGGCTCCATCTGCTCCCAGCTCAGTACCTAAAGGCAGTGCCTCCCAAAAAAGGGGCTCTTTCGTCATGTGTTCAAACTCAGGGACAGCCACCCTTCCCATGGTGCTCATGTTCCTCTCCTCTCCCCGAGGGGACGGAGGTCCAGGTTGGACTCGATGAGGGAGGGGAGACAGAAACAGAGTCAGTGCGACAGCGCGAGACAGAAAAAGAGAGACATCTGCTTCTCATCTCGATGGGAAAATTCCCTCGATCCTGGAGACGAGGATGGAGTCCCCCAGACAGAGCATGCTGGCTCCTTAGAGGCTCACCCTTTCTAAGAAGGCTCCCTCGGGCCTCGTGGGCCGTAAGCCAGAGTAACCCATTTAAGTGAGCGGACCTCTGCCTGCTGCATGCAGTGACACACTGACACACACAACAACACAAGCTACAATGATTAGTGATATAATTCTTTTTCCACACATCACAGGGACAACAGTCACATGCATTTACTTCAGGAAACCCGACCGACAGACACATGTGTGGACTGTGTCTCACTTACTATCCTGCAGTCTTTCCTCTTGTTACCGCGCTGCCCCGAGGTGCAGCTCTGTTTATTTTCTCCTGATTAGCGCTGTGCTTTTTCACTCCTTTGGGGTGTGGGGAGTTCGCCAGTGGTCTGCGTTCATTCAACACCAGTCCTTTCCACTGTGGTTCAAACCTTATCTCGATACCTTAAACCCCCCCTCTCCACCCCTTTCCGATCAGCCCCGTGTTCTGAACTTTGTTGATGTTACTCCTGGGATTGTTAAACACCAGCTTTCAATCATTAACCCCTGGCCAGAGGAGACACAAGGCATTCACCCCAAGTCATTGGTAACAAGGTTTTGTATAGTCTGAAGTCAGTCATGGCTGTAATCACACTTCATAATTCTAGGATGTCACAGACGTAGAGACAAGATGGATTTCCTGTGCTTCATAACATTTGGATATCTGGAGGATATTGGAATGGCTGCACAGTTCCTACAGAGAAGAGTCTCTGCTACAGCTCCGTCTGCTAAGCACAATGGATTACTGAAATCTTTGCAAATGCAATAAGGGAAGAAACTCCTAAGACAGCGAGGGACTCTTGGAGCAACATAATATCAGTGAACAACTTTTATCCACCATATTCAAAGATCTTTCTAATCTTAGCTTTGGACCTACTGGCCTCTGAGAAATGCAGATCAGGAAAGTAATGACTTCTAACTACAAGGCTGATAGGCTCCTCCTTTCTCACAACCTCAAATTCAGTTGTGTATTTATTTGCTTATTTTCAGTTTCAGAGTAATGGAAAGTTAAACATCGGCCGACGTGACGGAAAAAGTTACAATATCATCATCGCCGCTGTTGTGAGGTCTCTTAAACGTAGTGAATACACGTTCATCCTGCAGAACCAGTGCGACTGTCTGGCTGTTTCATCCACCCTGGTGGTCCTCATTTGTCCTCCCCCTCTGGGCAGAGCACCATCTGGGATCGGTTGTCTCCAACATCTCCCTGGCAGCAACACAAGACCAGACACTTAATCGCAGTCACAGAACGTACACATTGTCATGAGTAATGAAGCCTTCTGTCCCAGCAAGTGCACAGTAGCCACAAAGCGACCATTTCGGAGGATTGTGAGTGGATAAACTGATGATAATAAATGAAACTGCTGCCAAATTCCCATCAGTCGGCTGTATTATTTATTATTCTGAGTTATTAACTTCCCCTCGCTCTTCGACCTCCACCTACCCTCTCCCTGCTCTGCCCCCATTTCCTTGTTCTACAAGCAATAGCTATTTGAGTGAATGTATTTCTCGACACATAAATAAATCTCGGTGTACAATTTTGCTTGGCTATAGCTTGTGTAAACAATTGCAGACTTCACCTAACACTTGCTCAGGCCACGGCCTACTTCTGTACTTTTCCTCTTTGGGGCTCCTCTTCCTGACAGTCTATCGGTCATTTCACCACCAATCCTCGAAGTCAACGCCTCTAAAAATGAGTCCCTACGGATTGATTCAATTATTACTATTTGAGTGGTTCCAGGTTTCCCTCTCTGCTGTGTTGAGCTTCAAAATATCAGATTTTGATTATCTATCCCGCAAATCCTTTTCGTCAGGAACCAAGCATCAGGTATAAAGAAAGTGTAACTCTTGAATACGCTGTAGTTGTGCAGGAGTCTTGCAAAGCTATTGTCAGTTAAACGGATGTGGCTGATGTGAGTGTTTTCTAAGAAAACCTTTTAAAATTCTTACACATCGCCTCTGGGGGAGGGTAAACTAATTTTAGGTTAAAAAACGAAAGCACTCCGTAACCTGAAAAATAAACAGCTGCACTCAAGTACGATTCAGTCAAATTTGCAGGCTGATTGAATTAATGTTTATTTAAGCGTCTGCCACTTCTGGGGATCTAATCTCACTGCCAATCGATGTCAATGCAACATTTAGTATTAAAAGTAGATTCCATTAGCCTCGGCCGCATTTATCTCTTTAAATAACATGTCAGGAGAAAAAGGAGTTTACAAGAAGTCCTGTTTACAGAGTGATCCGAGGCCTGCAGCAGTACACCTGCTGGAGCCTGCGGATGTGAACATTATATTTACATTAAACATAATTCCGGGGCTATTATTCCACGAGAATGTTTTAGCATGAGAAAGATGTTGAAAACATCTCATCTATCTGCTTAATAGCCTAAACAAAACCACCACTTACAGCGTCAACCCATGAACTCGTGCGCTCCACATGTGGGCCCTCTTAGTGGAGTTTAGAGTCTCACCACAGGCCTGAGTTATAACCTGCTCGCTGACTGCGGGACCACTTCCGCACAGTTTGCCCCGCTCACTCTTCATTTATAAAGCTAACGGGTTTTTTTACAACTGGCATTGACACAAGGCGCGATAACTCACTCTCCCGTGCTGTTTTTCCTTTTTCTGAGTGACCAACCGCACAGCCGTGTCCTCGCAGCGTGTCGAGGTGATGAAATTTTATCTTAGACAAACATTCAATTTCCTTTCACGGGGCTGCTCCTGCGGTGCTGCAGGTATTCTACTTAGTGAGGAGGTCCACATTCTCCTGAGCAGACAAAAGATACATTAAATATGCTACAGGGCTGTTAGCCACATACAACTAGTCCTTTTCTTATAATTTGGCTTATTAAATGTCACTTGCTGTGCTCCAACAAATGTCAACATGTTGGAGCAAAACATGGTTGGACTGTCCTTCTATTTTTTAAATAAACATCCACTTTAAGACTTATTGTAGTTCCAGAAGGGGATTAGCATTAGCATCAGCACGGGATGCTAAACAGCTAGCGTTTCACTAGCTAGCACTTTCCGATCATTCGAAAGAAGCTCATTCATTAACATCATCTAGCTGTACACAGTATGACTTCTGCTTCAATGCGTTTACACTAGAGGCTTCAGGTTTCCACATCACACTGGTATAAGTTGCATGCTGGATGCGATTGACGTGCAGGGTTACTTAGGGTAATGGAGACATTGTGGTTTGGGTTCAAAAAAGCACTTTAGTTAGGGTAAAGGGACAATTGAGTTTTTTAAAACAACATCTTGGCTCACTTCGGGTATTGAACAACGGTCTCCTGCTGCAACGTCTATCAAAAAAACTGTCTCCTCTTGCAGCTGGCACAGTGGGTTGTACACGGTTGTCCCATGATGAAGTCCACTGCCTGTGCAACCCGACCACCACCACAGCCAAGCTGTCACTTACACAGGTCAATCTCTGCATGCATTTCTCCAACTGGAAACTTATATTTCCAATTATTATTTAGCAATAGTATTATTATTGGTATTCCATTTTTTAGCTCCTCAAACGATTCCCTGATTATTAAGATACGACCAACTGTGACATATTTCCTGTATCGGCTGGAATAAATTCCTCATTCAGCCGGTAACTACAACAGCCGACCGACTTGCCGGTATCCAAGTCGCAGGTGCATAACTTCACACAGTATCTGGAGATTTTACTGGAGTGAGTAATTCATAACACCTCCAGACTAAAATAACTTCCTATTGTCTGTCAGAATGTTGACTGGCTTCCTCCAAAATGAAACAATGCTCACGCATGGAACAGACTGGGCATGAAAACAGGATGACACCTGACAACCTTGGAACAAAAGGAAAATTGTCTGGGACAAAAATATATCAGTGTAGCTTGGAAGTGTAAACAGGATTCGACATGTTTTAAATGAATGAATGTGGTGTAATGTTAATCACCTGAGGCCATGATAAGCTCATGGCTGGAGTATTTCCTATTTACCAGTTGTTTCAAACACAGGTCTTGTCACAATAATAGAGTTTTGCTGCTGGACGGGAAAAAAGGAAGCGTTAAATATTGTCGTATCCTGTTAGGGTGTTCTGCAGGTGGTCGAACCTGAGGACAGTCACATATCACATTATATAATCCTCCAGTTTATCACTGGTAAGTGTTTAAAAAATACAGTATGTGTTCACTCAACAGCACATTTACATCAAAGATGATACAAGCCCGGTAGGATCATAGCAGCTCAGTGATCGTCCTCAACTCTTGTCTCTCATTAGACTTCCAACAATTGTTAATGAGATCCATGAAAGAAGGGGGCTCCCCGGCTCTCCACCTTCCCCTTCAAGGCCCCACAGTGGAGGAAACCAAAGCTGCCCCAACAATGATGAATGGACATCATTAATGCTGTTCATCTGTGCACCTTTTACTTGGCAATCAGGGAAAATGAGGGGTCAACAGTAAAAAGGAAATGTGCTTACTTTGGCACTCCAGTTCCTGAGAGCCACCCATTTGGTCTTCACAACATCACGAGACCCTGCGGACTGTGACAGACTTATTTATTCCACCAGCTGACCCCCCTTCAAAATAACAATCAAAAAAAAACCTTCAAAAGTTAGAGAGGAGGTTCAGCTGACTTTCTGGACTTCATATTCTATTTCTGTATCAGTACAATGACAAACCAAATCGACAAAGCAGTAGGAAGTGGTTCTGTTAGAACTATTAAAGAGGCATCATTCATTGTTATCTTTCAATCTTCTTTGAAAAGGCTCTCCAAACAAGGGTGCTGTGTGATCTGACAGCATGGAGATCCGTCTCCCCTGCAACATGCTATCGCCCCGGACGGAGTTGCTTGCGTTGTCAGTATGTATTTATAGTGCAAACAATTCGACTGATCTTATTCAGCCCTATCAGTGAGTGCACCTTTAAAAACATAGATAGATCACCGGGCAGAGGCGGCTGTAAGAGTCCGGCTCCGTCTACTGAGCCAACAAAGCCTGTGGTGAAGCATGGGGGGAGGAAGAGCCCCTTTTCAGCCTCCCCCTCCTCCTCTATTTAAACTAATGGCAAAATACGCTGCCTTACATTATGTAGTTGTTTAACTGCATCAATGAAAATATTTGCCATCAGGACAAGCTCCTTTAACAGAGCAGAAGAATCCCAGTTAGGTTTCCCATCTGCATCCATCTCCACCTTGCAGGGATACAATTAAAGAAATGACACTAGGATCTTGCACAATATACTAAGAGATCATGTCTCTGATCATCCCTGCTTGTTTCTCTTGCTGCCCTTCTGCTCAAGATGACTGGATGTTAATGGCTGGGATGGCTTACACTGCTCCAAGTGTCCGAGGTGTTTAGAGACGCTCAGGAGTGTCTGCACAATGGCAGAGGAGCTATTCAGCACCGTTGAAGGAATGTGTGGAAGCCCACAAGGAATCCTTTTCGTTCCAGGGTTTTCTGCAAACACACACACGATTAACTCTACGTGTCAACAGTGATGGAATCTCCCTTTCTCACTCTGCAAACTTGGCTAAACCCTGGAACGGCTCTCTCCCTTCTCTCAGAGGGAAAAATTCTCCGTGCATCCTGGAGCCCGGAGCAGCAGTGAGGATACCATGTCAGCCGCTGAAACAGATCTCTAAATGTTTACCTTGCCTCAATAGCTGTGCTGAGCACTCAGAAGAAGTTTCTCAGCGGGTCTGTGTATACTCAGCGGTGTAAATCACCTGCAGTGTATAGTCTGGAAATCAGAAATAAAGCATCAGCAGCAATGTGAGTTTGTGATTCTCATAAATTTTCACTCCATGTTGAAGCTTAAAGGGACTGTGGACGCCTTCACCTCATCAGGAGAGACAGATGGAGCAGAGAGGACAGAATAAGGGGAGGGCATTGGAGGGAAGTGGTTAGTGGTGAAAAGGTAGTGAGGGGCAATTAGAGGCAAGTGTGTCTTTCTGTCCACTGACGCTCAGAGGAGGACTGGAAACGGCTGATGAAGGTTTTTTTTTTCTTGTGGATGGAATCATCACATGAAGGACGCATGAATATACTTTCTTCATTATGTCATGCTGCGGACTTTTTTTTTCTTTTTTAAAGCTTTAGGCGTTTACTTCATTGATTGTAAATGTGGAGCAGAAAATGACAGCTTTACTTTATAGCCCAGCGCACCCAGTTTGCCTCCGGGGCCTTTTTCATCAGTAAGCATTTCTTTCATAACCTATTTCATCGGGTTGCAGGCTGCAGCGGAGCTACGTGACTCGAGTCACACTCAGACTGGATGACTCGGAGGAGTGTTGGCAAGCCTCGTTTGCTTTTCTGGGAAGTTTGGGACTTTTCCTGGATTGTTTGATCCTGTTTTTTTTTTTGTTTTTTTTTAATACATATCTAAATTGTGGACTCATCATCTCTCACAACTGAAGATGAAACTCTGTTTGGTCGTCGAAGCAGCGCTGGCGCTTTATCTGCTGCTCTCACCTGCACAGGTAAGAACTGGAGAAGAGGAGGTGTGAGAGGTTAGACCTTTACAATATATCTCTTTTCATGAGTTTATCCTGCCAGGACGCCTGCAGCTCTTGTAAATGTGGATGAATCAGCAGTCCGAGCGTCACGGTTCATTCATACGTTGACAAACTGCATCACTGCCTTTAAAACACATGATGCGATGGGACTCCTGTTTTATTTGGAGAGGCTGATGAGCTTGTAATTACAGACGAATCGTGCTTTTAAACACCAGTTTCACAGACGTGGATTATTCCCACTCTTTTTTCTCGGTGTCGGTTTCCATCAAGGAGCCACTTGTGATTTATTTTCAGTAAATGCTGCTGACTTTCTTGCTAAGTTTTGGTGACTTTGAGCAGTGAAATGCAGCAGATCTAGTTTGCAAGCTGCAGCTTGTATTATCTTCATTTCATCAGTGTGTGTATGCGTGCGTGCGTGCGTGTGTGTGTGTGGGTGTGCTTATTTGACATCTTTGTGAAGAGTTTTAAAGGGCAGTTTTTGGGTTGAGACTTGGTTTTAGAGTTTAGACTTGGCTTAAGGTTCAGTTTGGATTAAGGGTCTGGGTTCGGTCCTAGTTGTGATGGTTAGAGTTAGGGTGTGTGTGTGTGTAGAATCTATTGAAAATGAATTTCAGGCCAGTCATATCAATGTCAGGCGACAGTAGATCCGTACAAAGCTGCTCTGTTCTTGGTTGCCTGGCAGTGCTCGTCATTTAGACTTAAACTGAACGTGTGCCAGAACAGGACAGAACCGAAACTTGAGTGGGGAATCTTTCAAAGGCCTGTGTCACGCTGTAGAAACTTGTAACAGGATGCACCATTGAACAGCTGGACATGTGCCAACCAGTGTTGCAGCACTTAAACCTTGTCAGTCTCTGATTTCCTCCGAAGGTGGCTGCAGGCCAGCGGCTTTCTCCGATGGCTCTGATCTCCAATGAAACTGAGCCGTTCTTGCATCCTTTCACACTTTATAGACGGACGCTACCTGTTGAACTAAGTCTGCAACAGTCTAATCCGGCTGTAGTCCACATATAGAAATGTTGGTCAAGCTCTCAGGGTCCATGTCCCATTGGAGTCTCTAGCCAGAGACTTTGCAGCTGTTTCTGAGTTGAGAGTGAGTGGGAGAGGCATGGGATCACCATATCTCCACTAATCCTCATAATCAGCTCATGGCCTGCTTAGTCAAAACAGGAGTGACAAAATCCAGGACCCTCAACATGTAGCAGGTTAAATGGCCTCCTGCGATGAAGATTGACAGCAAATATAAAGTGATTCACATCTGAACCCTCCGATCCCACTGACAGTCGATGAGGAGTTGCTGTGAATAACGTTCTGCAGTGAACCTGACGGAGACGCTAAACTAACTCTCTCACACTGCAGCCAAACAAATCACACTCACAGCAACTTTTTTTTCTACTCACAGTGATGGCGAGAGTTTTCTGGTAGATGCTCATCACGATGTGTCAGAATGGAAAAAGTGAACATTGGATGTGTGGTTGTAAAACTCGACTTATATTTCTTATTATGCTACTCATTAATAACGATGATTTGTGACCACCGACAGATCCGGAGCTGCCTCCAGCTGCTTTGTGACTCATTGAAATGACACGTAGGGTGGCCAAGAGAGGGCGTGGTTAACTTCCACAGCCTAATAATTCTGCTTTAAAACATTTACTTCAACATATTCATATCACCACTGATACATTTGGTTGTGTCACTGTACTGCATTGACACCCATCCTGCTAGTTTGGGATCTGTTAGATGTTTTATTGTACCTCATCGTCGACGTCAGTCATATACGAGAGATTGAATTAGTATTCATTAGAATGTTTTAGGGCCATTAAAAATGTATATTGGGAGCAGATATTTGAGGCAGGAGGGCCCTGTTATACCCACCGTAATTCAAACACAGATGCCCTGCAGTGGCTATAGTAATAATGACCGAAGAAGAGGAGTAAATCACATGACGTATGTGCAGTGAGGAAGTCAACGCCAGGAGGCAGACTTCTCTCTCATGATGCTGAGCGGTCGGTCTGGGTCGGGTGATTTCGCTTTCTGACCACATAAATAAGAAATAACAGACATATACCCACTTGTTATGGGAACTTCAGTTCTTGAAGAGGAGCCAAACCGCGTCCCTCTGTTCCTTTCCGACGGTCTTGCAACAGAAGGGTTCATCGTTTCGTTTCTCTTCTTGGCTCGACTGCAGCAGTAAGGCCACTCGTGCTATCTTCGTCATCATTATTGTTGGAATGTTGTTGTCTCAACTCGGGGCCACATGCATCACTGGACTCTTTTTCAAGTGGTCGTGAAGTATACTTGTTGACCCTGAAATATTTCTCATTTAAAAACATCGCACTCTGCTTTTGCTGATATTATTGATGTGTTTTTTTTACCGCCGACTCTCGTCTGGTCGTCACTGTTCATGTGAAGGAGAGTGTGTCATATGTAAGTTGAGATTTGACTTTCCTAAAAGTGCCCCTAACATGAGAGGAAGCATCTGGCTCTCCCTCCTGAACAATGGTGGCCTCCTGGTCACCTTGTCACCAAGGCTGACCAACGCAGAGGATGATACATCCGCCCCTTGTTTTGCTGATGTTCCTCGACACTCTCGGCTCCTCCGCTCAGTGTATTATTGGCATTTCCTGCACATATATACCACCTGCTATAAATGTACAGTGTCTGCAGTTAAGAATAGCCGTCGATCATTCCTGTACAGCGAGCTGCCGGCTGCAGGAGCTTTTCTAAAACCTGCAGTACGTGCTGCCTCCTGCCCATTTGACAACTTTCCTCACCTTATAACAAAAACCACTGGAATGCTCTGTGAACCGCGCAGCTTCGTTGCAGTTGGCATCTCGCAACACAACAAAAGCTGACTGGCATTACTCAGCATTTCCAGTGTGGAGGCCTGAGCAGCTTCACAACTCTACCAGCTCTAATCGCTTTGGGCAGTGGGTCTCTCAGAAATAAGGACAAGAATCAAAAGCCTCTTTGGTATGAGATTATGAATTTCTTGTGTCTGTGTTAACGGCCTGAGGGGAGCAGCTGTTAACCACCATTGATTCTCTCAACCGTTTCTTTCCTTCATAATTAACAGATCAAAATAATGATGCATATCGTCTCTTCTCTTCTCTTCTTATGTTGCTCCTTTGCATCCTCTGTGTCCCCATCAGTCCTGCGGGGACGCGGTCGCCATGATGTTCTGCCAGCTTCAGCGCCATCATCTGCACCCTGCAACCAATAAGACCTGGAGATGCTGCGTAAATGCATTTGCGCTGCTCCTTTAAGATTCAGTATTTTTCCTGGGTAAACCCCGAGACAACACCTTTGTCTTCCCCAGCCAGCAACACTTCGTCAGTTGGACGTGTTTGTGTGTAGAATGTTTTCAGCTCCTTCGCTTGTGTGTCTGAGGAGATGACACTGCACAGGTGTTTCCTCCCCATCGTCACCAGAGTCCGACCATCTGTATCACACATGTGACCGTGTTTGTGTTTTTGCTATTGAAGAGATGACATCACACTTCCAGTGGAGTTTCTTGCGCAGCATCTTAAACATCAGAAATGTTACAAAGTCAAGTTGTCCCCGTCTGTCTGTGTCTTCACTCTACAGATGTCTGAATCCGAGGTCACGTCGGTGGAAGTGACCTGCTGTCTGATCGGCTCTTGTTTCTGTGTTGTGGTATTTCTCTCCAGTTGTAATGTCCCGGCCCTGGGGAAAGTCATAATCGCAATCAGGAAATATGGATCTCTGCTTCCTCCTGCGGAGGAGGAGGAGGAGTGGTGGCGCTCGGGGCAGCCGTCTACTCAGCAGGCTTTAATCTCCCATCTGGATGTAATTTACTGTGGTTTACACAGAGAGAGCAGCGTTTACTGTAATAGAGACCACAATTACCACCGGTCAGCCTTATCTCAAGACCTGTGTGCGTACGTGTGTGTGTGTGTGTGCGTGTGCGTGTGCATGTGCGTGTGTGTGTGTGTGTGTGTGTCTTCGTCGGAACATCTGCGCATGCATTAATGGATTTATACGAAGGAAATTGTGTTTATCTAAATCAACATTTAAATGGACCTTTGGACCCGATTTCACTGTTTTTAAAAGCTGGACGACTCAAAGAAAACAGGGCTGCTCTTAAAGTAACCAGAATCAACACACGAGAACAAAATGTGGGCCAGTAAATGTCTTTGAACCGACAGAAATAAATCATAAAGTCACTGTTTCCAGTCTTTCTGGTAAGTTAAGCTCCGCCTCCTCTTTCATGACGCCTGATTGGCATCTTCTCACCCTGCTTGAGACAATAGCTTACAGACATTAGGTGTTTCTTCATGTTTAAAATGTATTGAAAAGGTTTCACATCTATTTGATGCTCATGCAGTAACTCAGGTGAATCTTGGTGACACGTCACCGCTGCGTCAGGCTTCTTATCAGCAGGGTAAACGGATTTGAAAGTCTTTTGTTCACCGAGATCACTTGAGGGTTTGTTGTGGCACATTCACCCTCCGCTCTGCTGGAGTTTGTTGGTGTTTTGTTGCTGCTCTCTGATCACAGGCCTTGACCTGACCACCCTTAGAGATCCAGCTGGATACTGTCAGACCTGTAATGGCACCGCTGTCACTGTTCGTTCACCCACCTCGTGTATACAAAACAGAAACTGGTTTCCTTTTCCAGCGGTGGAGAATAGATACAGTGACCTGCAGCCCTGAGGAATAATGTTCACGTCATGGTGTTGATCATGTGGAATCTGGTTTCCGATAAAGGTTGGATGAGGAGGATCAGTGAGGCAGCTGGGTGGGGTTCGTTTCTCACTCATCTAGCTGTCGCTGTGTTTGTACTCACTTGTTCTGCGTTAGCGCTCCGGGTCCTGTGTGGTCTGATGTTCGGAGTCAAGCTCAAACTTCAGGCAGGACAAAATCAGGACGTCGTTCCTGCAGGTGCATCTCTCCTGGATTATGGGTGAATTACACCGGCCTACAAGGCACCTTATTGCATCTGTAAGAGACTTTGTGTCTCTTCAACTGTGTGAGCGGCGCATGCTGACCCTTATACAGATCTGGGTTCACGCTAACGTTATATGAAAGCTCACACAGGGTCTCACACACACACAAAGGCATCCTTAATTGGCATTGTGGTTTAACGTCCAGGGATGAGACAAGACGTGGCTGCAAGCTCAATTCTCTTGAGATGACCACATCCCAAATATTGTAGATGTTTTGAATCTAAATGAATAGTGAGCGCAGACAAACTGCTGCAGATGAATGTGAAAACAGCCGTCTGGTTTCCAACAAATCCTGAAGTTCTTCCAAATTCCTCCCTGTAACTAATGATTCTGTCGAAACTGACATTCCCTGTCTGTGTTCGTTGTGCAAGCTGCTGTCTGTTGGTCAAAGAAGATAAAGGATCCTTGACTCAAATGCATCATCACTCACTTCAAACTACAGTTGTAAAAGTGGTGTGGTTGCAATTTCTTCCCTTGCTGATAAGGATTTGAAACTGAAACCGATTACAAGACAGAACTTCAATTTCCTGCTCAAACGACACCAAATATGGAGACGTTTGTTGTGAAATCGTGGGGAGCCGAAGCCAGAATAAGGGAACTGCAAAGGATTGCTGGAGTAATGATATTGATTATGAAATGTGGTGAGACCTCACCAACCTGGTCATCTGGATCCTCTCTGGAGGGTTTGTATTACTGTTCCATTCACACACACCCCCCCCCCCAGATTCCAAGTGAGTAAAGCTGCTTCATCATGATTAATGGGATTATAATAAGTGCGGTTTCAAATTATTTGGAAAGAAATCTTGTCTGTGGTACTCGCTGGTCAGTTCGCTCTCACCTTAACGTTGAAAAATCGCTCATGGCTTTCCACACTCGGTCCCCATCATGTTTTATTTGCGCTCCCTAAGTAGTCTCTCCTTCCTCTGACGAGTGGGAGGAGGTTAAGGATGACGCAGTTCAGCTGTGTGGGAGTGGAGAGTAATGAGGCTCGGAGCCTCTGAGGCCCGACAGCAGGAGCCCGGGGACACAACAGGTCCGCCGATCTGACCCAGAGGACGGAACAAACTCCCGGCGGTGCAACTGGCAGAGTTTCACCACGTAGAAACGGCTTTGCAATCAAGCACGTCAGCCCCTGAATGACACGGGTTCATTTCTGCTGTAACTCGACGATTTAATCTGCCCTCCCCTGTTCCACGTGGCCGCCTCTCGCTCTCCAGACCAAACTATTCACTGCGCCGCCTCGCACAAGGTGTCTGAGAACCAGATGTCAAGAGATGGAGACCACTTGTACAACCAGGGCGGGGACTCGAGTGGCCAGTGGGATCCTGATTATGTGTCCATGTGTTGCCCAGTGAGGAGAACGAGTCCTCTGGTGCGTTCAAGTGCTGACAAATGAAATCATTTGTCAATCACAGTTGTAGGTGTTTGGGTTATTTATAAAGGGAAAATATCAAATTCTGGTCCCTGTGCAGGTTCTCATATGTCTGTTAAAGAAACAAGAGGGGGGGGGGGGAGCAGCTCTCTTCTTCCTCCTCCTCCTCATCACTTTGTTCCTTCTCAGCATCCTCGGTGTGTCCTCATAATTTCCAAGGGGAAGTCTGCTGCTGCGGTCACCCTGATTTTTGGGCCGGTTTCAGCGCAGTCAGCTGATCCCTGCTGTAAAAAAAAAACAACCCTGAATTACTTCACACTCACAAGCACAAATACTGGAAGCACTCAAAGGGAAGGAAGGACTACGTGAGGATCTTCATGCAGCCTTCGTAATCTGGCAGCTTCTCCTGGGCAACTCTCTCCTCTGTTCTCAACCACAGGAGGTGCCAAAGATGCTTTCTCGTCATGTCGAGTCTTAACCCATGACCGAGGTCAGAAAATCCTCCCCACCTCACCACATTCTGAGCAGACCAGAGCCAAAAAGCCCTTGTGATGTGGAGCAGCCGCTCCTAAACCTCCTGAAAAACCCCGCAGATGAGAGGGAGCAGATCATATGCCAATTAACCCTGGAAAAGGATTTATTTTATCAGGCTGGCACTGGACAGTGGAAGTCACTTTTAACAATAACTTGAAGTGAACTGTGACTTTCCCATGCTGTGTATAGAGAATATCCTGCTAGTAGAGCTTATGTCCTGTGGAGCTCTTAGTCAGCTGACACAGTCCAACGAACGCCACGCTGCTTGTCCGAGGAACAGCTGTACGTGTTGGCCAGATGAACGGCCGCTGTGGAGGCGAGGAGAGAAGCGTGAACTGTTCCTTTAACACGGGGAGGACTGACCTGCCTGGAAGCTCCTAATGTGACGTGTGTCCCACTGTATGTTCACCAGCAGAGGAGACAATTAACAGCACGTTTAACGGGAACCTCTCGAATGTTTGTGTGACGAACATCATCATCATCATCATCCTCATCAAAGCGGGACATTCCTCTTTAATTGCATTGTTTGGTGGGAACGAGCGCTGTGCTGACAGATGCTATCCCCAAACTAATTCTGGTTCATAACAGGAAGAGGATGCATTTTTGCAACTGACAGATGGTGTAAAAAGCAGCAGCCCTTATTGCCATCATCAGGGAAATTCCTTTTCCGTCTGGTTGCTTTTATATAACAACCGTTTGGTCCAGTGCTTGCAGTCAGTCTCTCCGTGAGTTGGTACTCAGACAGCATTAGAGGCTAAACGCAGGTGTGTGTGTGTGTGTGTGTGTGTGTGTCACCTTGCGATGTGCAACGCCGCTGATGAGAAGCAGGTCGTCCGTCCGGAGCTTCTGCCGGAGGATCGTTTATCAAACGTGGATTTTCTCTTCCCCGGGATTGGAGTCAAGCAGAGGCTTCGTGCTTTCCCAGGCGAATGAAAAACGCACTTTGTTTATCATGGGATGATGGGAAAGAGAAATCAAGACAGAGGGGGGAAACTATCAATGGGAAAATAAATAGAGAGATGAATCTTACACCACAGGAAAACTAAACAGTTGGGCACACAGAGGAATATGATACACAGAGGGAGGGGAAGCTGTATGATCACTGTACTGCATCTTACTGTACTTCCAAACATCACCAGTAGGGGAGAAAACACACCTGACGTCAGTATTCAACTGTGGGCTTATAATGTCTTTATGTAGTAGTATAAGTATTCAAACATAAGTGAAAGAATGATTTTGTAACCTGGTTTTGTTGTGTGTTGCAGTGTCTACCCTTGTCGGGCACAAACAGCACAACTCAAGGTGAGCATCTCTTTTTTATCTCCACACAGTAAGTGCTTTGATATGACTTAAACTTATTTTGCAGCCATAGTTACACAGAAATAGTAGATGTTATTATAGTGACTGTGGTGGGAAAGGAGGAAGAAGGAACGCCAGCCAGGAAAAATGACCGCATTCATTGTTTGTCATCCACTGATTGTCTAAGCTCTTGAATCATGCACGTGGGATTCAATCTGATCTGGATTATGCAGCCTCACGGTATCATTCACCATCAATGTGTATCAGGGTTGATGCAGTAGCTGATGAAGACGCGCCGGACTTCCTCATACTCCTTCCTCTCCTCACATAACTGTAAATCAGCACGGTTAATACAATGTGTAGAACTTGCAGGCCCGGCAGAAAAAGACAGATAAGCTACAACCGTCAAGTCGTTTTAGGGAGTCGCATCTTAACAGGCCTTCTGCGGCGTACAACATTTAAGTTCATGGCCCGATCCCCCTCCTGGAGATGCTTCCCCAGCCGACTCCTCCCAGCCTGTCTGCCTTTATAAACAGCTGTTGTAGTGTCAGGCTCCATTCAGTGACCCCCGGGGTCACGGCAGTCCCAGAGGTGCCTGCGGGTCATCTTGGCTCTAGCTCCAAGCAGGGTTCTTTTCATGGCCATGTTTCCAATGTTTGTTTTCTCTTCCCTCTCTGTTTGTTCGGATGTCGTCGTCCCTGTTCCTCCCCCACAGACTGCGCAGCCGGGACACTTTCACACATATACTCCCACAGGAAAGCATACTGTACATTATGTAAACAGTTTTACTTCAAAATGAAAACAGGATACACACTGGCGTATCGCGACTGGTGTCAGGTTTCTGTGCACACGGTGTAAGCATGCCATCGTAGCATTATTGAGGTCATTACTCATACTGACTGCGTTCCACAACGTCATGAACAAGCAGTACGAGTTCAGTCAGATGTCAGAAGTAGTTTTTCCTTCTTGATCACACTCAACACTGTAGAAATAAAATGATGTGTGTGCTCAGATAACAATGCTGCTGTTCTGCTAAGCACTTGTTCTGCCGTCTCACCCTCAGTGTTAATGTTCGAGGAAGTGTGGGGTCGCAGCTTCTGCCGGACCATCGAGAAGCTGGTGGAGGTGGTGCAGGAATACCCCACAGAGGTGGAGCACATCTACAGCCCCTCCTGCGTGCCGCTGGTGAGGTGTGCAGGCTGCTGTGGGGACGAGAAGCTGGAGTGCCACCCCACCCTCACCACGAATGTCACAATGCAGGTAAAACATGGGTTCAGTGTCGTTGTAGTGAACGTGAAGTTATTTTCTTTTGTGCATTAATTCAATGCTTATTTCAACCTGTTTGATCCACCAGCTGCTGAAAATCCGACCTGCAGAGCCCGGCCAGGAATATGTTGAGATGACATTTGTAGAGCATCAGACATGTGAATGTAGGTAAGAAAAAAACATGCTTTTTTTGTACATGCTGACCTGTTTGTCTTAAGATTTACGTTTGCACATTCTTCTTCGTGCCTGAACTCTACTGCTGGTTAATGGGGATTTTTAGGGCTTTTACCACCTACATGCAAATTAAAAGCAACTGGCACTTTCAACATAATAACAATGAGATTCTGATGAGGCAATTCCGCAGTTTAATGTCTTGAATCTGATGTCGACTCTTCTTAGGAGCTTTCTTAAGAACAAATATAGGAAGAAAAGCTCGGCGAACGAGGCCCGATGATGTTGAACATGGATCCTTTTTAATTTGTTGAAAACTTTTCTTCCTCAGAATCAGGAAACCCATCGTGAAGGATGAAAGGTAGGAATCTGAATATCATCGTGATAACGTTTCTGCTGAATAATTACTTTCTTTGTAAAAAAAAGATGGAAGAATCTCAATGTGATTTTGTTCTCCTTGCAGGAAAAGGAAAAGAGGACGAGGACGGAAGAGAAAGGAGAAACAGAAACAGAAAGAATGTGACAGGTAATGGAACAACATAGCAGAAAGGATTCACATCCAGTCCACCCATCGATTTAAAAGAACACATGATTAATTACTTCTTGTCTCCTTTAGGTGCCAGATCCCTCGAAGGTAACTGCAGTGGCAACCCAACACCCTGTTGCAGTGTGGCTCACTATTTATTTCCAGCCCAGTGACAGCATCAAGCATCTCCCGAGCTCATGTATCAATACCGTGTCTGAAGCCAGAGACTCAAACAGCCGGGTTGTTCTGCCGACATGCCCCCTCTGCTGACGGGCAGAGTGTTTGTAGTGACGAGGTTTAACAGAACGTGTGATTTGATTGGTCGAAGGACTGCTGTTACACACCTGACACGATGGACGTCCTTGGGAGCCAGTGCAATGTCGAACCAAACAGACTGATGCCTTCTCTTTTACACTAGTTATTACCGTATCAGGTTTGGTATTTGGTCCATTTCTTTAGTATTTAAAGGTGGTTACTCGTGTTTCATATCTATATTTATTGATTGATACAGCAGAATATATTTGGACCCTTTGCTGTCCTCTGTTAAAACATTACATCAACAAGATGCCTTGACTGTAGTAGCAGCGTCTGAGTGTGGCTGCTGTCCTCACGCAAAGATGAATTGTCTCCCTCTAGTGTTTATGGAAACATTTTCAGTACTGCTTTATGCGATGCACGACAACGATTAAACATGGCAGCATCTAATGTCCACAGTCACTCACATCAACCGTGTATTAAAATGCTCGGAGAACAACAAACCCACGTTCCATGTGACTGGACACTCTGTTAGTTTGACATATTTCACTGTTTGTTCAGACATAAATGACAGCAATACTTATCTTCAGAATTTATCAACCACAGATATGTCCAAAGACAATTTTGTATAAATAAATTAAACGTGATATTGTATTGTATTGTATCACCTTGTTTGTACTGTCTTGGAAGGCAGGGTAGTAAATATATCTGGTTTATAAATTAATACAATTTTCTGATATGTTGAATTCTTACTGAACACCTGTGGAAGGGAACAGGGGAAATCACAACTGTAAGTGATAAACTTTTACATTGTTGTCTGTATAACAAAGTGGCTGCAGCTCTGAATTAACATGTCTTCAAGGACCAGGGATTCAAACTCATTCAAATAAAAGAAATTATATTATTATAATATTTAAGAGACTGAGGAATAGATATGCACTCAAGGATATTAATGAAACACAAAACAGTATTAGTGTGCCGGTTATTTTTTGGATCTGCAGCAAAGAAAGGTTTCTGAGACTTGTGGTTCTTCCAAGTGTTCTCCTGTGTCTGCTCTTCAGGTTTTAGGGTGATGGAAGTTCACTTCATCACAAGCAGCTGATGATGAATTATTTGGCAAATCTAGAAAGACATTCGGATGGCCGACATTCAGCATCAAATGTTCTCCTCCCACGTTGAGAGAGGAGAACGGCCAATGGGGAACTTTAAAGCATAAACAAAGGAACTAGACTTTAAGCCAGAATAAATACACTGCCTGGCTCCTCCCTTCACTGTCAAAGCGGTTTTACATTGGAAAAATGAAAAAAAAAAACATGAACAATATGCCTTTTCACAGTTCGGATGATAAACAATGGATAGAAGACTAAAGAGGTAAAATGTCATCATCATTCCAGTTTTGCAGTTGGCAGGATGTAGTGTAGTAAACGAAACAGGTAATGTTTGTACAGAAGATGAACATTTCATTAAATAACATATTTGACTTCCAGCTCGCAAAAGGGTAATAAAATGGTGGACTCAGCTTAGAGTCCGAAATCTTTTTTATCTTTGTTCAGGGAGTCCTGGACTACTCACAAGAGTCGATTGTGACTTTTTTTTAAAGGAGGCAGGTATGGAACTTGTAATGCACATGTGCGAGCTGCCACCAGCCATGGTTGGACCAAGAGATGTACCGGCACTTTTAAATGAGGTAAATAGGTTTGAAGAAATTTCAAAAGGAAAGAAAAGGATTCAGAAATATTTTAGGGAGCAGAATGTAAAAGAGTAATACATCAGGGATGGACAATCAAACAGACGGGAGAAGGGAAACACACAGAGGTGGGTATAACCAGCAGTGAAGCAAATTGAACTTTAAGAGAGGGAAAATGTTTAAGGACTCAGCTGAGACTGGGTCACCCTGCACTGGTGCAGGAGTTGTCCCCATCGGACTGGGAAGCACCCAGATGGACGCTGCAGCTGCAGTGACCAGTAGAGGGCAGCAACACGGCCTCGCTGCGTCCTGTCGGATTGAATAAGCACAAAAGGAGAAAAGAAGAAGGCAGAGGCAAGACAAGAGCGCGTTCAGCTGGTGGTAAACAATACCATTGATTGTGACAATAGACGGATATTTCATCCAAATCCCACAAGGTATCGGTAAGTTCTTTTATTTTAACAATAATACTATTTCCCGATTATCGATACTCTGGTGTTGAGCTGGTTGCCACGCCAACGCTGCGCTAGCTAACAGCTAACTGCGCAGTGCAGTAAACAATCATGTTACATACTCATGGCTGCAGTCAAAAGCGAAGCTCATGTTTTATTCCCCGTTGAATCCTTTCAGAAGCTCAGTTGTTTAAAGATTAAGTAAGAGAGTTAACCAATGTGTGGCCGTTACGTTAAAGTTTGAAGTTAATAATCGATAAAGTTGCCTGTGTAGATAGAAACATTACGCTAACGCAAGCTAATATCTTAACACTGGAAGCGCAGCGCAGTGTTTTGTTTGTGGGAGTGACTGTCATCGTCGCACTCATCTTATGAAGGATCACAGCCCTAAGAAATAACATCTACGTTGTTAAGTTGCGTTTATCGTTTTGTTCGTCTTTATTTTCCCCTCCAATATACAATATCGAACATCCATGCATGCGTAAGGTTTGTACTTCTGAATATTTGAAACAGCGTTAAATATATTGTTGTATACTTAGTAAAGGGTTCACCTTTGTATTTATTGAGGGCTTTTACACACAGTTGGTCCCCTGATGCTCTATGAGTCATTTATTGGCCCACCAGTGATATAATAAATTATTTATATAATCACACAATAGATAGGGGTTCAGTCATTGAACTCACCTCTACACGGAGTAAGGTGAAGTATTCCTATACGACAAGGCATAAAAACTGCTGAGGAAGACTGAACAATTAAAACAATATAGTATTAATAACTTAAGTTCACTTTCCTAACTTGATGCTGCCTGAAATACCATGAGCTCAAGGCAAAATCACATCAAACTCCCTCAAACCTTTGCAAGATTTTTTCTCCTGCCAACTCACGATTGTCATATAACTAACTTTAACTCTACATTTTCATCAGAAGAGTCAAACATGAGCAGTTTCAGTAGACCAGACCGACGGAGGATTACTCCATTCAGCAGGGCAACACACCTCAGGACATCCAAGTCTGACCTGGAGAGAGATTCAGGCTTCTCAGGTTTGACTCAATCACGTTGTCATGCACAGATATACCTGTTGAGTTGTGTGAAGGGACAAACATTTTCTATATTTGTTAAGAAACTTATGGGGTAGCAGTGTAAGTAGAGTATGTATTCTCAAGTAGAAGAACATGCATACAGTCAGTATGTCTTAAAAAAATGAAGTTGTAAGCAACATTAGTCATAATCAAATCTAGAGGACATATTTTATATACAGTCTGTCGTGTACTGATATTATTAAAGTTTAGCATCAGTAGAGTTCACAAGAGATTGGTAAATGTCTTTTAAACATGAAATCAATGTGCTTTTCTCCACCCTTCAGATGCCAGCTCTGAGTACCTCAGTGCAGTTGATCTCACTGACTCTGAAGATGCTAGAAGGAAAGGATCCATAGTCGGCATGGACCCGAGTGGTCTGCAGATGACTGTGATGGGAGGCTCATATACTGGACTGTCTCCAATGATAATTATGAATAACTTTGTCCTAAAGCAGGTAAAGTATAGTGACGAACTGTATGTCTTCGTCCGCCTCACAGTGTTTGGTTCATTTATGACTGCTGATGGATTTTTATAGCCCCATTAATGTTTAGCTAAATAACCATCCAACATTCCTACATTTAAAACTTTTACTTTTCCTTCTCTCAATTGGTAATAACTCCTTTAATAATAAATATCAGTGTGGCGCTGGATGGACGAACAACATCTGCTTAACCCCTAATTTGCATACAAAATAACGTTGATTTATTATAGAAAGATAATCAAGGCTTTTCGTTGTTCCTCTAGCCGACCCAGATGGCTCCAGCAGAGAAACAGTGGGGCTTTCCTTCATCTCTTGACGTCATGCCTCAATCTCAGGTAGTCCTTCTTCAACCAATGGTATCAAATCACAGCCGCAGCAGCTCCCCAAAGACAGGCTCTGAAAATATTGGACAATCAAAAGGCTACATGCCCATCCTCAAGTCGTATCCCAGAATTGCCCCACACCCTGGGGAGGCACCAATGAAGAGGTCAGCATCCTCCAGAATGAGGGAAAGTTCATCTTCAGGTTATGACCAACGGCAGAGGAGACACCGCCGCAGCCACAAGCGCTACAGCTCAAACAGCCCTCAGCCGGCACTGCAGACTCCAAGCAAACCCATCTACAAGTTTGACGGAGCAATCCATCAAACTGCACTGGCAACTGAGATTCAGGAGCAACTCTGTAATAAGCATCTATCCCCTCTGACAGGGAGCAGCTCTCAGTCCTCCTACATGCATGAATTCAGGACAGAGGCAGACAGCGACAGGATGTCTCCTGACAATTACCAGGACAGCCTCTCAACAGACGATAACAAAATCAAACGTTTCAGCAATACCTACAAAATTCTCAACAAGTGCGGCTTGCTGGACATCACCTTGCGCACAAAGCAGCTGATCAAGGAGAACAAGCGCACCCAAGGCCAGCTGCAGCTGCTTCAGGAGCAAACAGCTCTGCTGCTGGAGGCTTTGGGCAGCGGAGACCCGCAGCTCTGGACTAAACTCCAGCTCTCTCTGCAGGACACAGACAAGTAGCAACAGCCTGTCCTAATTTACTACATGTTGGACATGACCAGCAGTTCTTAATGTGAGAGGAAGGAGGAACAAGATTTGCTGAATGTAAAAAAATATATCTCAAAGCTTAGAAACAATTTGGATGTAGTCAACTCTACTGCATCAGGCACTTCGCACCTAACCCAACTGTAACTAAATGAGATGCTTTTAAGTTCTTGCCCAGGGCTTTTGTGTACAAATGTTATATTTGGGGGTCATGTAGCCAAAAACCATTAAGAACTGTTGGTCTAAACTCCAAATGTAAGTCCGAAGCACTCACACTTTCACCGATTGGGAGTTAAGACGCATGCTTACATTTCAAACCCTCGCCTATAATGAATTTTCTTGCCTCTTGCTATTTCAAAATAGCAAGTATTACTTGCAATAGGGCTATGAGGTCTGTATGTTGACCTCATGAGTGCATAGAAGCATGCGTTACTGCACATATGAGAACACATTGAGCTAATTCCTCGAGCATACCTTCAATGTGATGTAAAAAACGTTTAAAATCATAATTCTTTGCCGTGTTAGCGATATGGCTTAAAGGATTGTGAAGTTGTTTGGTCAGTCGATCATTTTGGTCCCAGCAGACGAATAACAATAATAACTTGTCTTTAATCGCCAGCATTCATCATTTTATTTGTTCTGAAACATTTGAACAGATACCTGCAAAATCTCCCCACAGCCTCAGCTGTACTTGTTTAGGAGCAAATGTTAGCATGCTAAAATGCTAAGCCAACAGTGAGCATGGTACGCACTTCAACATGCTAGCATGCTGATGTTAGCATTCAGTTCATGTTCAACTTCACGGCATGACTGTAGATTCTCGTTACATTCTAGATCAAAATCGAAAAGTTGGTGTCGATACTTGTGTTCTGTGTTTCCTGTCATTGAGCTGCATCTTGAAGCGATGCGGTGACGTCTTGTGAGTTCTTTTTAAACCGTCCTTTAAGTTTGATGGTAATTGTGTCCGCTTGCTTTGTCATAAAGTGTCAGTGAGGCTTCAAACGCTGGCGAAATCATAACATTGTTTGTTATAATTTATCTGCGTTGTGGTTGTGTATTTATTTCTAATTATAATAGTAATAATTTTGACCAGACTAAAGCTGTGTTATTAATATAAATATACTAAGCACATTGTAACTAGTTTGCCAGTTTCATGGTAAAAGAAGCCTCTTTTTTTTTTTTCAAAAGACGATGTGAAGAACTACATAGATACTTGCGAAAGCTTAAAATGTAGCAAGTGAAGTTGTGTAGCCTTATAATTCTTTACCTTGAGTCTGTTGCTGCCGAGTTCATTCCTGCTGCAGTTTGCGGGTTAATGACATGTAGTGTGTATTGCAACTTCAAGGCAGAGAAACGACAGCGTGCTATTTTCATTTAGTTTCATATTACAGCCTCTTGCACTTTAGTATAAGATAACAGACGTTTGAAGACTTGTCTCACTACATGAGAATTGCATATAATGTGAATAATGAATGTTTATCTGGTTAACCGTGCCTTTCTGAATATGTATGTGCTTGTGTCAGCGCTTGAGCAGCTTAGATGTCTGTATTTCTTTGCGGACTTCATGTGGAAGAAAGTTGAATGTACTTAACGCTCTCCAAAGAATCATCATTCTTCTGCGAAAGTATTTCTAGCCGTGTCTAGGTAATACAAGCAGAGTTCTTGTAGAAAGCACAGTAGCAAGACGAGTACACGGCTGAGTTTTAATGTCAAGTCTAGGTTAGCTGTTATTGTTTATTACAGCGACACTATTTGTATTTTAAGATGATATTTTGTTTGTCATTTTTGAACTCTGCTTTCTGTATCTTCAACAAAAGTCACCTTGACTAATAAATAACTGTCATGAACCTTGAAGAACATTTTCCTTCAGTCGTTTATTCTACAGTTGATGCCGGGGATCAGTACAGACTGTAGGATACGTTTTCGAGCTTAAAACTATTAAAGATTCACAGCAACTGCATTGTGGGATAGAAACAGTTTTACTGATATAACAGGAATAAGCAAAATATCTCTTTTTATTGAAATTCAAAACATGTTTAACATAATGTCGACTTGTCATACAGTGGAAAAGTCCCGTCGCTAGCATGTAGTGACTACCTCATTTTTGGGGTCATCTGATATGAAGCACATAATACACGATTCGATGGCACATAGTGAGCAATACCCTGGATAATTATGTGGCACATCATTCATATTTCCTCCCGCCCACGTCATATGAAGCAGCGCATAAGCTCCATCAAACTGAGTCACAATCCTTTTTAGTACAAAACAGCTGAGAACAATAATGTGACACCCGACACTTTACGCTGTGCATCAACAAACACCGTAGTTGTTTCTAGCCCTTAACACCAAAGTGAAGTATTGTAAAAACTACCGTACGTTTCCTGAATGTCACACTGCAGCGTCCTAAGAGGAAGAATGGAAGAATGGCACGCGAGAATCTCACCGAGCGCCGTGTGGCGCTCATACGCAAACGCAAAGCGGAATGATGCACTTATGCAGTTATTTGTGCTAATATTGCCTTTTAAAACGCTATGTAAAGTATACACTTACACAAAGCTCTTATTTAAAAGTTGCTTATATGGCTCCTGTCCTTATAGGAATGTATGCTAAGAGCTAACTATTTCATGGACCGCTTAAGAGGTCATAAAGCACATATTTATTATTCTAAGTCAATCACCCTATGGATCCCTACGAAGCGTTTTCTGCAGCTTGTGCAGCTTGCGACCTATGAGGAGCTAAAATACGATGTGAGCATCGCTCAGTCTTGTTTATCGGCGTCCTCAGAGCACATCTCCACTGTCTGCACAGGCAGGATAAGGCCAAGGAGCCAGTGGCTCCCAAAAACATCCTTCAGGTTGCTTCTCCAGGGGCTGCGGTTCTCCACAACCTGCCCCCTTTGCATCTGACACCAGGTCTGTCCCCGGGCCACAAGCAGCACCTGCTGGCAGCAGAAGCCTGCACAGACCAGCCCGATGCCCAGCCATACGTACAGCATCAGCACCAGGAACAGCTGCAAGCCTGAGATCGTTCCTGATTGGGAGAATAAAGAAGTTAATTCCTTTACATGGCATTTATCTGAAGTTACCGTCTTTAACTGGAATGTAAAACAACTCACCCATGAAGAAGTAACCAGTGGAGAGAGGGAGGAGAGTCAGGAAGGTCAGCGGGTTCTCAAAAGAGATGGAGTACTCCACCGTCAGAAAGGCCACACCAAGAACCAGGGAGTACAAACACGTGCACGATGTGTAGATGCAGAACATGATGAAGTAACGCATGTTTTTGTTGCCAATGCAGTTCCCAGTGAAAAAGCAGTGGTGGTCCCTCTTGAGGATAACTTTCTTACACAGTTTGCAGAAGTGGCGGCCGTTCAGGAGGTAGTGAGCGTCCACTTTGTCCGAGCAGTGCGGCGAACACACCGGGACCGCAGTCTCGTTGGCACTCGCAGCTGGATATTTGATAGTCATTATGTAATTCCCCAGCGCGTTGAACATCATGAAAAGGAAAACAACTGTGTGAAGAGTCGTGGAACTCCCCAGTGATGCGTTCGGCGCCGGGAAGATTGTGGGGACGAAGAAGCAGAAATGCAAGATGAAGGTGACGGCCGTGGCTGTGAAAAAGTACGCAGGTGCTACGGCATTGAGAAGTCTCAGTTTCAGCATCCTGGTGAACATACCTGCAGGAGAGGGAAGACACATCAACACTTAGGGGGGAGAGTTAAGGGAAATATGTAACATGACTTTTACTTTAAACGTCCAAATACTTTGACAGGTTATCAGGCTATTATCTTAACAACTGCTGGTGAGGGTTTACATGAAGAAGTCAACTGAAAATAACAGATATGAGAGAATAATCTTTCCAAGAGAAGATTATTACAGAGGTGTCCCCCTTAAAGTAACATATACCCCCGATGAGGAAGGATACATCATCATATATACAGGCTGGACTGTGATCTAGTTGTCCTTTCAGGGAATGTAAAAGTCTGCTGCTAGACAAATTAATTTCTCACCGAATCGGGGTCCTGGGACTCTCAGGGGCCATTGAGAATACTAAGAATATCTCCTCCTCTCCGCTGTGATCTCCTAACCCACAGTAGTATGTCAGGTTATTGGGAAGGATCCCACCGACTAAACAGGGTCGTTATAATCATTTAAGCCCCTCGACGTGGAAACACGTCGCATGCCCTACAGCAGACATAAAGTCCGCACAATCTAGGACTATTTTTATATTCTCCACGAACGAAGATTAAAAACGATATCAATGATGGCGTCGATCATTTCATCCCCATGACGACGCGTTAGAATCGATAATGTGGTGGAATGACGTGCTGTCCGCCTACCTGCAGATGTGAGAGGAGCTGTCCGTTCAGCACCACCGAGCTTCGGCTCATTCAAACGCAGAGAAACAAGTGTTGTTGAACCACATCGACGTCTCTCTTCACTCGGGGGGTGTCTGGTTCTTTGTGTGGCGCCGCCTGCTGGCGTGGATGCGTCTGTTATCTCAACTTTTCACATCCTTCTGTATCCCAGAGTCGTAGTTATAACATGAAATTAATTGAAGGAGAGCAAAAATGAGCTAAAAATCCCCCAATATATTTCTATAAAAAAATGCAGGCAATCTCGCATTATCGTCCAAAATAGTAATTGTGATCATAATCAGTGTCATAGCCATAAGAGAAGGTATTTATTATATCATTACTGGTTCTAGTAATACGGTATTGTAGTTCTGCATGTTGTTTGTCCGTGTGGTGTTGCCGTACCACAGCAGGAACTCGACCTCTATAATGCCAACCGCTGTCTTTCTTTTTATCTTCATTACTTCAAAACGTGTTTCAAACTAGAATGTAATGTGTTGAATGTTAGTTTAGACTATATCTCTGCTGATAGAGATCTAGTCTAAAATTCTAGAAGAGTCTAGAATTGCACACAATGAAAAAATTAAAAGAAGAAAAAAGAAGAAAAAATGATCAATGTAACAGAATAGATTTTGTAGATATTATGTAGACATCATTGTAAGTCATTAAAATATTCTAAAGCTTATGCCACGTGTTGGTGAATCTAGATTTCAAATGTTCAATTTAGTTTTGCTGCAGCCCCCCAAATGTTGAGTCCATGGCTATGACTGTCTCCTCAGCTCACAATTAGGCACATCAATTCCACTTAGGGTGATATCGTGGTAGTGAACAGCAAGAACAACACATGTGAAGTGATAGAATTGAATGAATGAATTGAAATAAAGCAGATTGTGTGGGTGATTGGTTTGCCAGGTTCACCTTAATATGGGCCGCTGGCTGCAGATGCAGAGCTCCCAGTTCATTGTATCGATAGTTGACTGGCTCTGTGTTGGTGGTGCAAGAAAGATATTTTCCAGTAGATGGCAATGCATGCTTGATCATTCACCTCTCAGTCTGAGTATTGGGATTCCTTAGATTTTTCTGTTATATTCCTCCAAAATGCTCTGTTCTTACCATTAGGTTTCTCATCACCTTATCCACCCTACTGATATTTGTTCAAATATAGAGATCATTTGTTCAGATAAGCTAGAACATCGAAAGCTGATGTTCATATGATACATAATCAATGTGCAATAATAGATTCAGAGACAACCTGGAATTAGCATTTCTTGACGCTCCCTTAGACAGCCTTCGATAGCAGGTGTTTAATTGTCAGATGGCCCCTGAGTAAGTGGGAGTTACTCGTGTTTCTTCGGCGTTGAAGACACAAAAACACAGCAGCATCTCCGCCAGCAGACGCCAGCGATCAGGAGCCTTTCTGAGGTGAGTGGTGGTTTGTTTTTGTTTTATTTTAGTTCATGTGTGCGTTCGTTGATCTGAACGCGAATCGGAGGGATTTATCGCGTTATTTATGGCGCAATCGTTTTCATCAAGTTACACAGCTGGAGGAAGGTGGGTGTGCAGACTGTTGTGAGGGGCTGCAGCAAGCGGGGGAAACACACCGTCGCCTTCAATTGGCTGATTGGAGACTCACATTTGTATTTGTTTGATTTTTTTTTACATTTACTGAAATCTGAGGGAGGAAATTGAACTGCATCACAGTGATGTTAATGGTCGAGGAAAGGAAGAGGATGTCCCTCAGTGTTCCAGCTCTTCCTCTCACAACAGCACCTACTGCTCTCCATGCAGCCCATCGTGTGATTTACATCTCGTGATCACCTTTAACAAGAATTCCTGCTTCCCCTTCCTCAGATCAGGAATCCAAGAGGACTCAGTCGTCCTGTGACCGTCCTGCCTTTCTCAGGTGTCGAGCTGTTGTTCCGTTTACAATCACAGACACAAACAACCTTTGTTGGTCAAGTGAGCAAAGTAGTTTGACCTGTTGAGTTCAAGCTAATTGAAAATCATTTTCAGTTTACACAGCTTGCGACAGGATATTTATTTAGTAGGTAAACTAGGGCAGTGGCTGGTTTAAAATACCACATCAATGTTCTTGCAGGTACAGTTTTCTGTTTTTAAAAAATACAAACATCTGTAATTTTTTTTACTATAAACTCATAACTCCTGACATTTAAACGTTATGACCTTTAAAATACCACATTTACATTTGTTTTAATGTTATTATAATGGGTCCAATGATGCAATGTGATGAAGAATAGCCTGGGTCATAACATACCATGATACTGAACTGAAAACAAGTGATTCTTTTGCAGAGAAATGTCATATTATTTATAGTAGAAAGTGTTCGTTAGGTTCTTAAAACTGGTTTAAAAGAGGATGTAGATAATCTTATTATTCCTGACTTATCTTAACTGTTATTTAAACACCCACAGTTTATTATTTTGACCCTCAGGGGCCACTGTAGTTTGATGTCTATTATTACACTAACAGACGCCGTTTAAAAGGAATTCGTTGAATTCAACTTTTATTACTTGCTGCATCCTGTAGCTTCAGTCACACTCCTGACACTGTGCAAGACTTGACTACCCCCTTTTTATTCTCCAGCCTAAAGACTCTCTGTGGAATATCACTATAAATAGTGATCCTACAATCGAAGAACACAGCTCAAGTGTCTCAGCACACAGGAGCAAATGAATGCTGGTCATCTTCAAGTATCACACGGGCATTAATATTTCAAGAGACCAAGCTGAGATTGCAGCAGTGAGATGGATATGGTGTTCGCGCTAAGTGCCTGAGCAGCTGCAAAACAGGCGTCAGTGGTGAGGTGAGACAGTGTGAGGAAATTATACGTGTTCGTGTGTGAACGTTTACTCTTTCCCTTTCATTAGTAGTTTGATCCTAGCTAAGAGGTAATATAAACTTGACCTTAGAACTTTACGTCAAGGACTTTTTGAATAAAACACTTATAAATAGATTGCTAAAAAGTCAGACTCGAACGTGGACATTGAGAAAATGATTATATCAGATGGGGATTTTCTGACGATCAAGTCAGCTGCATTATCCTGCAATCCAAATGTAGCTGTGCCAGTAAATCCAGTACGTTGATCAATAACGGCAGTCGTTCAATATTCAGTGGGAGCACACTTCAAGCGTCTGCAGATTCAGTTTCTAGTCACACCGAATTGAACTGCAAACCACCGACCGTCTATAAACTTGATATCTAAGCTTCTTTCAGTGCAAACATTGAATCATGTAACAGCAGATTTGAAGCAGCTCTGGTAGTATCTCACTACAATGAGATGTCTTGTATTTAAAGCGACTGCATGAAGCTTTTGAAAAAGGTTTTGAAGCTCCCAGAGAATAGAGAGTTCTCTGAGGGGATCTGTACTAATGAGCAGTGTTTGGTACATGTGAGCGTGACCATATTTCTGATTCTGGGACTCAGGTTTCCTCAGAGGCCCAGTTTTTAGGATCAGCTTCAGCAGCCTCTGAAGAAGCCGGGGATGGAATCTTCTAGAAGCTTGAAGTGATTCAGAGAGAACACAGATTGCACAGGTTCCGTGGTTACGATAGGGTAGGAGTCAAGCATGCTCATATGCCAGATGGGTCCTAATGAGGAAAGGCCTGGTCCACACAACAACAACAAGGCAGACACACAACACTCCCCCGGGGGGCTACTGAGCATGTGCAGCCAGACAGGAAGCAGGTGTTCGGTTTGTTTAGCTCCAGCGTGCTGATATTCCTCCAGTCATGCTGTGGCTCAGTCAGGCTCCAAAAAGAGGCTGGTTGAGGGATGATATATCAACACCTCCGTGATCTGTATTGTGTGATAAATCCAAGGTGAGGCATGGAAAGAGTTAAGAGCCCTCCCTTCCCCATTGAGCAGGTGGTGAGCCCCCTTCCCCCACCCAGGCTCAGTCTGACCTCTCCTTCCCCGACACGTCTACCTTCCAGCCAAAACCATCGATGACAAAGCTCCACTACAATATAAGTATGATAATATGAATATAATTCACCCGTCTCATGTCTCTTTAATGGCTTGTTAAGAGTTGATTGGAGAATAATTCTTTTTTCAGAATGTTTAAACACCTGGAGTTTGTATTATCCCTTCGTGTTGACATTCAAAGCCTCCCACGCTGCCAGAGGAAACCTCTCCACGTCTCTTTCCGTGCAGGTATCGCTGTCTCAGGCAGACGGGACAGCCGTTGTCAACACAAACAGACCGGCGGCCGGAGAGAACTGCTGGCTTAACAAGGTTGCAGTTCTCTCTAACCGCTTTAAAGACATTTTATTTATGATGATTGCAAGTTGTCCTTGGGGGTCGTCTGTAACCTCACAGTGACTGGCAGTTAAATAGGTGCGGAGGGTTTGGAAGCCGGCGCTGGTTCACATTATATTTGATTCATCGCTCTCATATCCCTCAGGCAGGTAATGAATCTTCATCGGAGTGTTTGACGATAGGAGACAAATGCTCGTCCACCAACTGGTAAACAGAGTTCATTAAGGTTTGTTGCAGCTGGAATTAAATATCCAAACCTGTTTAAATGCAAATATCTTCCCTGTCATGGTCGTTTTATATGTTGCAGTAGATCCCACTTTATCATTGCAGCATGAAAGATAAGTTATTAAGAGATTTGGCGAAGTGCTTCAGATTTTTAATACGAACTTTGTTTTACGTCTTCTACTTCTCCAATTCTTCCTGGCCCTGGTAGGAAAACGTGGATCTATGAATGGAAGAGTCTGTTTGTACAACACACATGGAGAGTGCAGAGCTCTGCCAAGGACAACGTATAAAAAAAGCAGCGCTTGTCTATAACAGATCTAACTTTTCTCCTTGGCCTGTGAAGGTTCAACTACCATGAGATGGATGGTCATTACATGGTACAGACTACACAGACGGTGTCACACTGTGGTGGTGCCCTGACTTTCGTCTGAGCACCATCAAGAGTGTCTTGATGGCATGAGAGGCGACCACGTCAACCTAGGAGACAGGAACCATTCAAGCAGCTTGGAATTCATAATATTTGGTGTAGAGTCTCTTCAACCTCAGCAGAGGCCTGTGTAATGAAAATATAATGACGGGGTGGTGATGAAGAGCCGGGTTCAATCCGGGTCTATTGGAAGTCGTCAGTCTTCTGAGTTACGGTGTAATTGTTTTGTCTGCATCACCTCGGGGACGATATCCTCCACACTCACACGCGCACAAGTTACGTAGCTCAGCTGTTTTTTCTGGTGCAATGAGTAGATTAGCCGGCCCGAGGAAGCGTTTCCTCTTCACAGCTGGCCCTTTTTGTTCTGCCTCTCTGCCACAAACTCAGGTACGTCTCTTCTTCGCCAGCTCCTGTACTTACTCCGGCATCTGTGATCATTACAGTCTAACTGAGCACAGGAGGCATAACGTTGCTTCTCCAAGCCAAACAGCACTTTGTAATCTGCTGCAATGGTCCAGAAAGCCTGATTTAGAGAGAAGCAGAGGGAAGGGATTAGAGGAAGTTCCCTGTGGAAGAAAATGGAAAGCTCGGAAGAAGAGTGAGCTCGTTGGAGTGCTTTTTTAAGAAGGGTGAGAGAGACAGAGAATATCCGAGGAGTCTGATGGTTAAACTGCTGAGTCATGCTGTGACGTTTGTCCAAATGTTGGTGTGAAATCACACAGGAGTCAGCATCCTGCTCTGTTCTGGAGGTGGAGAGGAAGAGTTGGACTGTTTGCATCGGGAGCCGGTGGCGTACTGAGTGAGTGACTCGTATAATGCATGAGGAAGAAGAGCTAAATGAGCCGATGAAGGTTTGTTTAGTGGCTGCATGTTGTTTGAGCTCGTTCCTGTGTTTTTATTTTCGACAACAAGGCTTTAACTCCTGTTGCTTGGTGTGAGTTCAAGCTGCTTCTCTTTCATTTGCGTGCTGCCATCATTCATACATAACAATATATATGAAACAGTCCTTTTTTAACCGAGTCTGGTGTTCTGATTTGGTAGCAGTCAAATGTTTTAAATGTAAGTGCAGGAAATGAATTCTATTCCAAGAGAGTCAGTCCGGATGTCCACATGCTTGATTCACTGCTTCGTTGACCAGCAACATCAGATATTGGATGATAAAGCTTTGAAAATGTGTCCACATGAAAAGGGTCATTAAGCTGTTTATGGCAGTGAGTTAAACCGTTCACACACACTGTATTGATCCCTTTATTCATTATAGAAAACAAGGTTTTGAGTACATTAGCTTGCTTGTTAACGCAGCCCTGAAGACTAACAGAGTGTGCGTATATTATGGATTTGCTTTGTGATCCATCCTCAGGGAATCTCCCCCCCCCGCCATCTCCACAAGGAGGCTGTGCGTCTGACAGTATCTGAATATGGACTGCCAGCTATACAGTTTCACAACAGGAAGGAAGACAGACTACAGTGCTGCAGTGCTGCTAAGAGATTACGGGATTATATTTTTACACTTGCTTTCTTCCCTGTGCCTTTCTTTACATTGTGATGCACAGCAGTCGAGCCTCTCCGCCAGCCGTCGGCTCCACTCCTACAATAGACGTCCCGCTGGGGCTTCTGTTGCACAAGCATTGTTTGGTAAAATCCTCACAGAACCGGGGAGCTTCTCAGGAAGTGACATCATTGGCGCAGTGATAAGTCACACCATGGTTCGGTTCAGTACCGAGTGCCAGTTTGGAGAATGAAACTACTGTTTTCCCTCTCTGGTCGCCTCACAGCTCTTCTGAGAGTTGAGTAGCAGAAACGTTGGCCGGGGTTGTGATGCAGTTTTGGCTGCCTTTTATTGCTGCGTAGTACGCAGGTTGTTTACTACAGAGCACGCAGTCTCTTCCACAGTATAACCAAGTCCCTGAATTTATTGTTGAATCAAACTTTGCCTGTGAAGTGTAATGATGATGTCTTTCGAACGCAATGACAGTATCGATGCACAGCCTTGTCAGCAGTCTGTTGCCGCTCCATTTACTCTGTTTACTCAGTCAGGAGTGTACACAGGCTGAGCAGCTGGGAGTATCGATGGGAAGCCGGGTGAGCGTGTGTGCGGCTGAGGAAACGGATGGTTAAGGCCTCTATTCTGTGTTCATAGCAGAGTGAACGATCATATCCTGTGCACGCTCCATAGAAAGTGGCGTTTACTGCCAATCTGCAACAAGTTGTTCAAACACGCAGATGAGTGCACACTAAGCTTTTACCAAGTCTTTTCAGCCTCACAACAGGAATACGATCTTTTCTTTATGGTTGTATTGACCTCGTCCTTCGTCAGAGACTGCCGTACGTCTGTCATGCAATCAGGTCTTTTTGTTTCCTCGGGACATCTCCAGTTCCATTTATCGGAGACGGCAACAGACACAGATCAATGGCTGCTAATGGACTGTGATGGTCATTAAACCGATCCTTGTAACCACAAGCATAACTGCACTTAGTGTGCTGAGGAAGACTGCTGAACAAAAAAAAAATGATTCACAGTTATTGATTGTGAACTAAAAATCTTCCCATTATATCCTGATTCCATTGCCAACACTGCACCCTCATTCACTGTCACCATAAAACATCTAGCAACATTATTCCCAGTCTATAAACTCAAATAGTAGTAACTAGTAACTTGCAAAAATAGTAGGCCACACCCACTTTAAGAAACAACACATCGACTTCACTACAGAACAAAACGCACTTCACTGCAAGACACACCCAGTTCACTATACAACAGATGCTTCACTGCACTACACACACACTTCCCCTCACAACTGCATGACACATCCCTTTCTACCTGGATCTCATTAGTCATGGTTTTGCTGCACAGGATTAGCAGAATAAACCCTCTGGTCCACAGATACAGGAGCAGTTCTACAGAGGTTATGCATTGACGTCGCCCTCACCGGTCGTCTCCCCCTCAGTTGGGCTGAGTGGCAATACATGCTGAAATATGGCTGTTTAATAGCAGGAACTACCCAACAAGCAGCAAAGCCAACCAACGATTAGGTGCTGTAATTAAATTAATTTGGATTGGCCAGGATTCAGGTCTTGACATGAACATGTACCTAATTCGATGCCATAGAAATACACGATGCAAAGCCTGGACGTTAAATCACGTTAAGTTAGTGATTTATGCATCATGGCTCACACACTCTGCACGCTGCTGTGAACGTCGTGTTTTAGCCAAACACAGTCGAACAACAAATGGGCTTGGACAGCTCAGGCGGTGCCGAGCACAAGAAGTTTAATATAGCAGAATCTGTGAAGTGGCACCGTGTAGATAACAGTAGGCATGTTGTGCAATATTGTTCATCCACTTTGTCACTCTTCTGTTTTCTTCAAGGGTTTTCTATCGTTGATGGTCCGATCCTAATGGCTGAGTCTGAGCCGTTCATGACGAGTGCACCCTCGGTGAAGTCGGAGGTCCTGGGCTTCCTGGAGTCCTTCGGGGAAGACAACAGCACAGCTGAGAGATGCTACCGCGCTCACTCCCGCAGCAGCGTCCTCCAGGGTCTTCCATTTGGAGGGGTGCCCACGGTCCTGGCCATCAATGTGGTGCTCTGGATGGTACATATTGCACACTCGCTCCCAAAGCATCAAAGGACCACTCTCACTTAAATCCTGAAACATATCACAATCCATTTGTTTTGCATATCGTTCAGCCCCACAACTCACCCGAGGGGTCCCAGTTGGACCACACTGAATCTTTATTTACGCCCCTGCATTTGATTCACATTTGGGATTTTCCTGTGGTAAATGTGACAAACACCGATCTACTACATATTCAGTCCCCTGCTAAGCTAGGAATTCTTATTTGTGATATTCTTTTGAGAAAGTGTCTGCTTCTATTCTGGGCCGTTATTAACACCTTGAAGCCTGTCAAGGCTGCAAACACAGCAACTGTGAGGATCTTTGATTTCCTCTCCTGAAGGCTTATGAACCTCCTAATAATGCACAAACACAAAATTAAACATATTTTGTGATTGTCACATCAAGCTGCGTGAAAGCTTCCTGTTTAAAGACCCCATTCTTCTCGTATAATAAAGTGTTTACAAGCACACTAGCATGTATTTTCCTCCTGCCTTCCAGATAATAATAGGCTCCCGCTTTCAGCTGCCAGCCACCTCAGTTCCACTGTCAGGCCTCGTCAGGCTTGATCTCTGCACTGATGTCACTCTCAATCTGCCACCTCCAAGTTTTAATTGGCTCATTTAAGGCTGCCTGGTTGTCAAGACAACACGGAGGGTTCAGCCCTGTCTCTTAATGACAAGCATGAGTCAAAGCTCGTTTCCCCTCAGGTGATGGGAGCTCGCCTCTCTATCAACTCATCATCTTGCAGAGTAAATAATCTTTGGGACTTGAGAGGAGCGTGCCCACGCGTCAAGACGAAATAAAATATAACAACAGGGCGATACTGGACACAGAAAAAGCACAAAGTTATTGGATCTACTTCTATTAAAGAAATCAAGTTGGACTTGTGTGAACACCCACACTCATTATTCATCTACAAGCCTCAGTCAAGGTTGCCCTGATTGCCTATGCACGTCCTCAGATCAGTAAAGAATGAATTATTCAATATTTATAGGAGCTTTTCTCTTATTATCGTGGAAGTTATCACTGCCCACCAGACCAAATTCCTTCTGAACTCAACTTTGTCTGGATTTGAGTTATTTGAAATGGAACATTCATCAGGACAAAGTTCATGCATTAAGATAAGATAAGATAAGATAAGATAAGATAAGATAAGATAAGATAATCCTTTATTAGTCCCACAACCAGGAAATTTACAGCACTACATGTAAGTTAGCTGTTAACACTCACTTACGCTCTCAGATATTTCATCAGGCCTGCTCCCCACGCATCCATTAGTCCGTATGATAATGGGTATTTTTAATCCTATTTCGAGCTGCAGTTTGTTCTCTATTTGTGGCAGATTTGAGGCTTTTTAGCTGCGTTCTTTTTTTATTGACCGGACCATTCGTCATTAGTACACAGCATGTGTTCCTGTGTGCATGCTGACCTGTCTTTGGTTGTTTCCAAGACAACCACATACTTCTCTTAAGGAAGAGCACGGCTTGTTATCAGCGGCGAAGTGTAACTAGTTACACGTTACAGCGTTATGTAATGAGATTACAAAATAAATGTAAAATAGGTGTTCGTAAAACGTGTATATGTGAAATATAACATTCATTTTGTTAATTTTTGCAATCCTTTGTCTATTTCCATAACTGACAGGAGCCCTTCAAATGATATAAAGGGCAGCTTAGGTTGGTTACAAGAAGCTGTCTTTTAGTCTAGACAGCCTCCGTCCATTTGGCAGTACGGGCTCAGATATTGAGCTTTGTATTTGATTGGTTCTCTTATTTAAATTGGCACCTACTTTAAACTGCCAATCATATTAATGCACATTGCTCTAAGCAACCTGAGTCAGCAGGGTCAGCGACGAGCTGAAATCCTGAAATCAAGAGGAAATATTATTGTACAGTGTGCAGTAATTTGTGTTGACTTGTAAAATGCCTTTTTTTTAAATAACCTCTTCAGGACTTTTCAGCTTTATTCCCTGTTTAAATAATATTAGGAAAGTAATGAAATGTAATACGTTGCATTACTTTCATGTAATAAAGATGCTACAGGGTGACTAGTCATCTATAATCTATCACATGTCATCTGTAATCTTCCCAACCAAGTATATTATAGCTGCTGCTGTTTCTGGTTTGTGTTACAGTTCCTTTTGCTCATCTTCTCCTGTCTGAGGAAAGCAGCTTGGGATTACGGACGTCTGGCTCTCCTGATGGAGAACGACAGGTAAATCCCCCCTTTCCTTATCACACTAAAAACAAATCTGTTACAGCTGCTGGTTTGTGAGCCATCAATATTTAAGATGGAGCAATGATCCAGAGTGGTACCACTCCTGAGTGCTAATGCTTCAGCCTCCAGCTCCCTCTGCTGGGCGTACAGAGTACTGCATAGGAAGCAAAGGCCAGACATTCTCATGTACATTACTCGTTTCAGAATAGAGGTTAAAATAAATGTATTTTAATTCACAATTAATATGTGGATCATTTATACATCCAGAAACAGCCATCAAAGCCTTTCAATTTCTTTTTTTTCCAACCAGCACCAACTCATTGACAAACATTGATGAACAATCAGGCGCTGGACACTTGTAAACTGAAATCAATCCTTGCACGGCTCTTGACAACAATAACATGAAGCTGCTGTAACCCAGATACGTTACCTTACGGTTACGACATGAGTCCTCCCAGCAGCCTGTGTGAGTCGACAGCGGTTTCTGCTCGCTATCCAGGAAAACGAGGGCATGATTAGTTTTGCCTGACCGGCGGCGGTTTCATAGCACCCGGGGGGCAAGCAGCATCCGTGTGACTTGCCAAGCGGTCATCTCTCTTACTAATTCAATTTGCTGCTTAATTTGTCCCAGTGTTGATCCTTCAGTGGTGCAGCCCACAGAAGTGTATCATCACAACAGCATCATTGGTTGGTTCACTGTATAAAAACACACTCTGCTGTTCTGGGCAGCAGTTCTTCAATAAATGTGATGAACCTAATATTTCCTGTTGGTTGTTGTGTTCCCTCTTTAGTCTAACGTCTCTGTTTTATGGAGAACCAAGTGAGAAAGAGAAATCTCCTTCAGAGTCCAGCCCCTCCGATTCTGAGACGAAGGACACGGTGAGTTTTGTTCAGTTTGGGTAAGCAGGTAACGCTTTCTGCTTTCTACTGCACCTAAAAGCTATAAAGAAGCAGGAAAGATATCCAGTGGACGCTCTGTTCTACCATCCTGAACAAATCGGGGGGGTTGTGATCTTAACTGTTGACTATTTATGTCTATAGTGGAGAAAAAAAAACTGCTAATGAGATTTTTAGAAGAATAAATATTGGACATGTGGACACACACACACACACACACACACCTAATGAACATGCTGCTCCAGGCTGCCTATTAACCTTTATGTGTTTCCGCTTTACGTTGTCATTGGTCCAGTAAAAGTCAGACCCATCTCAGTGTCGGTCCGTGTTCCTCTCCGTTGATAGTTTGTCCGCCAAGCGAGATCCTCACTAATATTTACATATTTTCACTCTACTTCTCTTCTTAACTATCTACTTTGCTTCTTCTTCTTCACTCAGACAATCTGCCATCATTTCATGTCTGTGAAACTAAAAATAAAAAGGTGACACTAGACTTGTTTGTCCCTCTGGGCCTGCAAATAACGTCACCCCTCTGTTGCTCCCTGCTCATCAAATCCCTGCTCTACAGTGCCTCTAGTGGGTTAAACCTCCACAGGGAACCTTTGATCACCAAAATAGTGCAGGTAATCAAAACAAACCCAGTACCTGGGAGTAAAGAAGGTTCCAGGTTCAAATCGGTCGACTGGGGCCTTTCTGGGTCAAATACGAATGTACTTTTGCTGCTCCAGTTTCCCGTCACAGACCATAAACATGCAGTTAGGTAATTTGAGACCCTAAATTGCCGCTAAGTATAAATGTGAGTGTGAATGGTTGTCTGTCCCAAAGCTCCCTGAAACCCTGTGTGGGATATAAAGAGCCATAGGACACAACTTCAGCACACATAAACTGGCGTTGAAGGTGTTCTAGATGATGCATGTGTCCCCGTTAAGATCCCTGATGTGAGACAGTCTAGCTGTCTCCATTAGTCAGACCCAGTTGTCACAGTTCATTTGTCTGTTTTTCTCCATTTCTAAAGATGCTGCATTTATATGATAAAGTGCACTTGTCTAAGAATGCAAGACGTCACCCCCTTTTTAAGAGGGATGATGATATAATGTTGCAAGACGAAGAGTCAGACCAGAGTCATCGCCGAAAGCCTACACAAAGCTGCACGTGGTTACCGCTCCGGGCTAGACCTATTAAACCTCCATCTCAGTGTCACTCTTCAGTCCTTATTAGCAGGCAAATTGTCTATTCATGCAAGCAGCCAGATGTTGTGTGATCAGACGTGCATACATATGTCACTCATTAGCTTTAATACCCAATCAACTGGATGTTTTATGACTCTCTTCTCCCTCCAGGGCTTCTGTTCTTGGCTCGCATCGCTTTACCATATGAAGTAAGTTCCCAGCGCCGTTCCCCCTTGGAATTGTTTTACCCTCCTGTCATCTCCATTTGCCTTCAAAGCTGATGTCACCATGACAAGTAAAGTCGTGTTATATCTCATTTAGCAAGAACAACAAATAAGTCTCGGCTCACGCAACCACTGGTGCCATGAATGTTTGCAGTTTGCTGGAGTCTGACTGACACAACAGACGTTGTCATGTCCATGGTTTCCATCGTATTATGGTGGAGTTTGAGCGCTTCTGTTTTTAGCTCCGATGCCAGAGGCTCACCCTGGGAAAGTGCAAACCCACCCTGCGAGTTCTCGATGTGTGGCCTGCCGTGAGACGAGCTTGCACCTCTTTTACTTTCTCTTTTTTTTGTTCTATTTTATGACATTGGGTTTCCTGAACCTCCCAACTGGTGACCACAGCTTCTGGCAGCAAAGTGGTGGTGCCGTAGTTTTACTCACGATGAGGTAGAACCTGTAGGGCCATTTGTCATGGGAATAGACGGAGCCTGCACACAGATTAAACACATCCAAACAGTTATTTGCTATGTTTTAGAGAATATCTTCATCCCCTGAGAGCAGCCCTTCTTTCACGGTTGTCGCTCTGTTTCTGCAGGGACGAGGAGATCCGTAGCAAATGTGGCATTGACGCCGTCACATACCTGTCCTTCCAGCGCCACATCATCCTCCTCATGACGGTGGTTTGCATGCTGTCTTTGGCCGTAATCCTGCCGGTCAACTTTTCCGGGAATCTCCTGGGTAATTTTTAGCCTTCATACGATTGGTCTGGGCGGCTGTTTGAAAGCCAAAGGATCCCCTTAACCAGATGAGAGTCGGATCGGGCGCCTCGGAGGCAGAGAGGCCAGGCCACACCGACAATTACACACATCTGCACCCCCGAAGGAATTTTTCATTAAATGCACAAACTGTATTTTTTTCTGACAAAGATCCAAACTGCTATGATTTAAACACACACGTGCACCAAAGCTGCACTTCATCTGATGGGAGTCGCTGGCATTCCAGTGGCGACACATCAAGCGCTTCCCCAAGCAGGATTATAGAAATAGAAAGTGCTTCATTTCCTCTTAACATACACATCAAGGTGTCAGGGGTGGCACACAGGAACAGCTGCTGAATAGCAGCAGGAATTCCTTTTTTGGCTCCTGTTAGTTTATTTTGTAGAAAGTGTTGAGTAAGCTATTCCACAGCGGGATGAAGGCAGCAGCCGTTACGGGGTCTACAAAGAACCGGCAGTGTGTCACCATGGTCGTTAAATTAACCAACACTCTGTGACAGGGTGCCATGGCAACAGCAAACAAGGGTGCCCAAATTAAAACAGTCAGGCATGACTGCGATGTTCCGATCTGGTGTGAGTGTCGACTTTTATTGAATTGGCTGGAAAACATCTTAATGTGAAAATAGTGACATTGCTTCAGACTACCTCACCCTCCAGACGGAGGAAGAGGAGGAGGAGGAGGGGCTGCCTCTCACTCATTTACAAATTTAAACTTCTCTCTTGTCACGTTTCATTATTTGTACAGGAGACAGTCCTGAAAACTTCGGAAGAACAACACTGGCTAATGTTAGCGAAAGGTAAGTCCCACATGAGCTCAAATATTATGAGATCACACCTCCCCATAAGACGGTTGGGCGAGCTATATTAGTTTAAATTATAACGGTGGGTTCTGTGGCTCACAGGGACAGCTTTCTGTGGCTCCACGGCGTATTTGCTCTGGTCTACTTCATCATAACGGCGCTTTGTATGGCTCACCATGCAATACGGCTGGAGTACAGAGAAGATGAGAAGGTTTGTCACCGTCGCACGGTTGAATCACTGCGTGCACCTGCAGCTTCACAGGCCGAGAACATTATTAAAGTCTGTATTTGATGTATGTATGGGGCATGTGTGCTTCTATTGGAGGAAAAACATCCAACAGAGTTTCACTCTGATTACATCATCTGCCTCAGACACAAAGGTTTATGTAAAATCATTTTCCTTAGGTAATTATAATGAACTGCTCATGTGTTGCAGGTAGCAAGAACACTGATGATCACCTGCATACCCAGAGAAATCTCGGACCCAGGACTCATTACCAAACACTTCCAGTATACAATTCTTTTCTCTATTTTGTAGTTTAATAATCTCCATGTTATCTGCATGTTGTGTCTCAGTTGAAATATTCCAGTTATCAGGGAAACCCTGGTAATTATTGCAAATACAATGTTTGCTTCCTCCACCAGTGAGGCCTACCCCAGCTGCACCGTCACTGATATCCGCTTCTGCTTTGACGTCCACAAGCTGATGCGGCTGGACTTAGAGAGGTGAGGTAACCGCTGGAAATAAGAGCGACACATTTTGGGATTAACTTGATGTTTTTTGACTGAGGTTGTGGATTTCTTTCGCAGGCGCAAGGCGATGAAAGGGAGGCTGTACTTCGCCACCAAATCCCAAAAGGAGGGGAAGATCATGATCAAGACCCATCCGTGTGCCCAGATATTCTGCTGCGACATATGTGGCTTTGAAAAGGTGATTTCTATCAGCGTCATGGTGTTTTCTTTGAGGGTTTTGCAGCATATTTGTGCTGCACTGACAAGATCCGACCACTGGATGGCACTGCAATCCATAAGTGGCAGCAACACTGTAAACCTGGGGATCTCTCTGCCTCTGAAAGAAACTCTGAGTAATGTGTAACTTTTTACTGCAGGTGGATGCAGAACAATACTACAGCGAGTTGGAGGAGAAGCGGACGGATGAGTTCAATGCTGAGAAGAGCCGCATCTCCATGAAGTGGCTGGGCATCGCCTTTGTGACATTCCGGGATGAGAGGATGACTGCCGTGTGAGTAAACGACAGCCTGACATTAAAATTTATGTCTCTGAGGTCCTCTCATCACATAAACTGTCACAGCAGGAAGCGGCCGGAAATTTATTGAGCGACATAAAAGCAAACATTACTGAGCAGAGATGCATTTTCCTTGTCGCAGTTATGCACGTCTTGTTGTGTTGTTCTTTAGCATTGTGAGGGACTACAGTCGCGTGCACTGCCGTCGCTCACCCCAGCAGTCCAGCATCACCACTGTGGTGCAGTCGCACAAATGGGGCATCAGCTACGCACCTGCCCCCAGTGACATCATCTGGTCAGTAGCAACAGGATCTGCAACTCACACACACACATTTGTTTTGGTGTTTGGAACCTCTGGATTGTGACGAGACTTTAAAGCACATATCTGCAGGCTTTGATAGTTTCAGTGCAGCTTCGGATCAATTAGTAATGATGCATCTCAAAGGGTTTGAAGAGGTGTGTGATGTTTGTTTTTGCATTAAATTACAGGAGCAGGGACTTTTATTTCTTCTTTAAAACTGAGTTTTGTAGTGTTCTGTTCCAGACCTTCTCTCTCGTCCCCGTGGAAAAACCTTCACCTTCTCGCCTTACAAGAGGCCACTAGGTGGCTATTTCAGGCTTATGTCAATAACTACAGTACGAGCATGTCAGGGTAGAGAAGTGAGCTCTTTTCTGTGTTAACTCTTCTGCTGGATACAGAGGCTCATTATCCCCCC
>CAAKHC010006567.1:0-13263 GCA_901007825.1 Macroramphosus scolopax | reverse complement strand
AGTGAGGGAGTATTCGGGTGGCAGTGTGGCTGTACAACAACCGGGTACTTTAACCCAACCATCTGAGAGAGTTCATTGTCAGATATAAAGCATCGTGTCCTTATAGGACCTGTTCAATACACAAATATAGAATTTTCAGTGACCCGAAACTGAGAGCAAGTATGTCACAAGTACAGCCCAAGTATAATCATTTTTATATGTCTGTCGGTAGCTTTATCTCGATTTAGACTGGGTAAACAGAAATTAATGTTAGTGGGCTCAACTGGTGTTTCATTTAGATTTTGAACAGTTTTACCAAATGTTCAGCATCCACCAAATTACAGCGTTCATATTACTTAGCAAAATTGTTGTCATAAAAACTAAAATTGCTATTTTTTCAATTTAATCTGCTTCATATTCAATGCTGCTGTTAAAGTCAGAGCATATAAAATATGAATTACTTCACATAATATGTAGCTCTGTATACTTTTATATGTTTTCTTCCACGTATAATCCCTCACGTTTGGTATTGCAAAGTCCAGATGCTTTGTTATTTCTTAATTTATAGTTATAAAAGTATCAAATTCTTGGTGTGGATAGTTGGACATGATTCATTTCTGAGCAGTGCTGTTTTCCAGCGACAGGCCACAAAATAACTCGATGCCGCCTGACCCTTTTTGATCATGGCATTTCTTCCCCTTCGCATTTCACGCTCTTCCCCTCCACATCTTCAATTTTCTCCCCGTCGTCTACATTTCCTTCCCTAAATCAGACATGTTGGGTTAGAAAACAGCTATATTGTAATTACATTGAACTTTTACTTGGCTACAGTGTTTTTCTTTTCTTCACTAAAGACTGCAGGGCAGGCTCAGAAAATTATGCAATGTAATGAGACCAAACCACATGAAGACCTTGGCTCTTCAGAAGAAGTTCTATTCATAAATTTACCGGACAGCGTGGTATTGCATAGTGCATGAACAAAACGTGCTAAAAATTCTCACTCTGCATAGCTGCCATTTTCAGTGTTGTGTGCAATCACATCCGACTCATCCTCAGATCTGAACAAGGTTGATGTTCCTCCAAATGCTCCTTCAATTTCTTCAACAAATTGCTCTTTCACGCCAGCTTTCCTCAGCTTGTTCCTGTATACTTGTTCAGCCTCAACCTTTGCTATTCTCTGGCGATACAAAGTCAAAGTTACAGAGGGACGTGACATGTCAATACGATATCATATGCAAGCTCATCGTGTAACTCACCTGCTTCACCTGCTCAAACAAATAAGGACGTTTGTCAACGCGTGCCTTCATGTCTCGTAATTCCCTCATGTACTCTTTCATCCTTTGTTGGTCAGCTTCCCTTCACGCAAATTAAAATTATAATATGTTTACTGTGGCAGTTGTTGCACAGGTTGCCAAGTGGGAGAATGAATGGCGGCACGAAGCAATTACTCACCGATGACGCTGTACTTTTTCATTATATTCTTCTCTCAAGCTGTTGTGTGGGTCCAACAACTTTGCATGGAGGGAAACTTTTTTCTTCATTGCTTGGGACCTCATTTGGTACTTTTTCAACCAGTCTGCACTCTCCTGATTCTTACTGTCCCTCATCTCCATTGACATTCTGTAAAGGTAAATATTCTGCATGTCAGTACCTCCAACTAACTCATGAGAAGAAACTGTATTAAATGAAAATCTACAAACTTAAGTTTGGTTCTGACAGTAGGACCCAATTCACCTGATGGCCATGCAGCGCCTCCTTACATCATCTGTGATGAATATCGGGAGTGTGTCTGTGGACAGTGACGTCAAGGCCCCAAATGACTTGCTCCGCCTGAGAGTACTTACACCTGGTACCTACGGAGGAGAGAAAAAAAAGCCGCACTACACTGAAAACTGTTGTCCTACCGTTGCCTCACTTGCAAGTTGTGCAGAATGTATTTTATGCAGAGTTTGGCGGTTGAAGGCCGTTTACATATGCCTGCTGGAAGAGGAGAGTTCCTCATGAGTTTAGCATAATTTGTGACATCACAACGAGTTTGGCAGGAGATCAGGGTCTGTCCATAACTTACATTAGCATGAATGCTAAAAACTTACATTAGCATGAATGCTTTTCCTCTGAATTGACATGAAATCCAACATGGTGCATACACACAGAGTCAATTAAAGCAAGTATAGGTTAGAGATTTGAGGCCAAAAATAAAAGAGCAGATCCATAAGACACATCACTTACCACTTGAATGGATGTTTACTGTAAATATCATCGTTTCAAAAAACCCGGCTCTCTAGGAAACCCACATTGTCGGACAATTGAAAAACTCAGGTCATGTCTAAACAATACGCTCATTATGTGTGGATTTCTTTACGCATTGTATATTTAGTCCCTCCATAGCAACCGTTATATTTACTGCAATCAGTCCAGGACACACCCAAATTCACAACAACAAAAGAAAAAAAAATGCCAAAGATGAATTGGTGAAATGCCAGTGGCTTCAGAAATACACAGTTTGAGGTTAGCCATAGAGGTTACTCAGAATAATCGTTGGCAAAGCTATAAATATTTTTCTCAGAAAACCCGCATTGTATACATGTATGTTTATCGTGTTATACTTTGCATAAATATAAGGTATTCCTCTACCAATCAACTTCAACTTTTCTAAGGGCTTTGCCACTGGCAAGGAGAATAAAGTGACATATCGAGATGGTAAAATCCCTGAAAATGTCCGCAGAGGCTCCTAAAAGAGAAATCTGCTGAGACAGTTTTGGAAGGAGCCAGGAGGTATGTGACACGAAGACCAGAAGTAACTGTCTTACCTCACAACATATTAATGAATGTATACAAGGATGATCTTGTTAAATACATAAATAATGTCATTACAACAATATCATTGCTTAAGCTGAAGGAGAAGAAGGAAACATGGTTATATGTCACGCCCTGCAGAAATGTGGAAACGAGAACTCCAAATTGTCCGATCAATCAGAATCGAAGGCTTCATATCTTAGCATTCCTGCGTCGAGCAAAGACGTCAAACTCTTACATCAACGCCGTTGGGAACAACATAAACATATAAATCCAGGTATTTTTAATTACATGCAATATGAAAGGCAGAACACTAGATAAAAGCCTCTGAGAGACAACAAATACAATCAATAACCAATATACCCCTATATGTGGGTGTATTAGCTTATCAAAACTAACCGTTGTGGCTCAACGAAACAGGAATGAAACTTTGAACAAACAACAAAATGCTACTTTCCATAATGGTCCCTGTTATAACAACAGAACACACAGTCGGTCTGACCTGCATAGAATAAAAGCATTTTGAAGTTATATAAGCCGGATTCTAATATCAAAAGTGAGGTGAGATATAAATACATGCTTGGTTGGTGAATTTCCTCGCACCTGAAAAAACTGTAGGGTAAAAAATCTGATCAAATTATAATATTGAGAGAGAGGTCTAGTGGTTTCCCATCTCCCTTGAAAAAAGAAGGATATGGACCTGATAGAGTCGTGGGCGGATGTGTCTCGAACATCCATCAAGCAGGAAAGGTGTGAGAAAAATATGATGTAACCACCTGTCGAGAAACCCCCTGGGCCGAGTGCTCTGTCATCCAGGGTATGTTTTCAACATACACAGGTTTTTATCTTCTACTTAATTATAATATTCAAAATTCTTTGCCTTCCATATTATACCACCTGTGACAGATCTGTTGAGCGTGGCAATGCATTGAATTGCATTATTTTATTTAAAACAAAGAAGTTCAAAAGTGTCAAATCTTCACAGGAATAAAAAAACCTGAGTAGCACATCAATCCATTTAAATAATCAAAATGAAGAAAACATCAATGGCATTTTACCTGTGAGTTTTCAGGGCTCAGCTTGCTTTGCCGTGCAGGACGGGCTGACGTCCTCAGGTAGAAGGGCTGCGACTTGGTAACATCTTTACTCTGTGTTCTCCTCAGCGCCTCGGTCTGCAAGGCCCTGTGCAACTTTCTGAAATCAGGGACCTGATGGATAATTTTTGGCTGGAAGCTCGGCTTCTCCTCCAGAAATCCCAGTTTTTCCATTTTGGTGCGGTCTGCAATGCGAGGTTTTGACCTCACAGAGGCGGTAAGGTTCTCATGTGGCTTGGTCTTGATGTGGACTTTCCTGCTAGCTACCTGGCCTGCAGAAACATAACAGTAAGGAAAGGTAGAAGCTGAAGTCATGTCCCTGTGCAGCAATAGTGAAAAGTGCCGATGTATTTCAATTCTATGCCCCATTAAACTTCAACTTCAACACCAGTACTACTACTACTACTGCAATAAATTTGTCCGGCAGGTGTAGTCAATTTGTACAAATTATTGTTAAATATTATAGTCTTTTAGTCAAAATAAGTTCTGTTCTTGTTCCCACACCAGCAGACTGTTTTCAAATTCGTTGATCAAAGTGTAAATTTTCTCTGTGCTCACGAAAAGACGATATTAAGAAATGGGCCTACGAGCACATTATTGCAGCCATTATAACACAGATAAATATTATCCAACCTGTCTCTTTTACTCCTTTGTGGGGAGACTTCTTTTGAGTAGCAGTATTGTTGTTTTTATCCTGTGAGACTTGGTTTAACGATGCATTCAGTTTTTCCTTTTTCTCCTCTTCTCTCTCCTGGAAGCTGAAAGGTTTCTGCACAGAGAGCAGAAAGTTTTTCCTCCGCTCATGGCCTTGCTTCCTCTCCTTTTCTTTAAGCTCCATAATCTCTTGGTAGAGGGGAAGACTGACATGACTGGGGACAGGAAGAGAACTGAACTTCTTCCGGCACTCAGCCTCAGCCTCCTCTTCTTTCCTCAGCTGCGTTGTTTTACATATATCTGCACGTTCACACTTCTGTGTCCTGGTAGGAGGCATTCTGGAAGTCCTCTCAGGGCAATGCTTCCAGATTTTTGAAGATATCCCAGCTGGAGCAGATGAGTTGGGACTTTTTACCAGCCTGGGAGGGTTTGAAGTTCCATTGTCAGTTGTCAGGGCAAGTGCAGAGGTGGATCTCCTCAGTCCAATCTGTCTTGAAAGTATGACATTTTTAATACAACAGATTCATTATAATATTAGAATTAAATGAAAAATGAAATGGAAGAAACATACTTTGTCTGACAAATCCGTTCATTTTTATCACTGAATTGTTGGTCCACTTCTGTTAAAAGGAGATCATTGTGATGAATCCTCCTCTCCAGCTCCTCTCTCTGCCTCCTGTCTGCCTCCTGCAGCTGCTGCTTGAGGGATTCTCTCAGGGATCTGAGCTGATGCTTGAGTATCAGTTCGGATTTGAGTCCATCTAAAAGCAAGGTCTCCAGTTTTGACATCTTATTATGACCTGTAAGACATATTGAATAATTACTGAAAGCTTCGTTAATAAAACAACTGGTTGTTCATAGGAAAACGAATCAACACTGTCATGTCGCCAAAAGAAGCTTTCTCTCAAACTATCTCTCTTTCTATTTCCTCAAATGTGAGAATTTGTTTGGTTTTAAACTGATGGGAACTGTGTTGAAAGTAAAGAGCATTATACTATAAAACAGCTCACAATATATACATACTTACTCATATATAATTCACATACTGTGATACTTTCTCTCTTATTTATTACTAAAACTGTTTTGGGTGTCTTTATATTGTACATAACGTCATTCAGTAGGTTTTAACTGTATTGTCATTCTATCCATCTATCTATAGAAAATAAAAGCATCTTCTATAATTGTATTTAACCTTCATTAATTGCAGCTCTGTTCTATAGTCTTATTGATAGTGTTGCCGATTGAAAGATACACTCATCCATCTTGCAGACGACTCCATCCGGTCTGTGTAACCAGGTCACCATGGCAACCGCCCACCCACGTCCAGTTAACATAGCATATACATTTGATTTGGGAACGTCCTAATATAATTCAGCATAAGTTAACCTGGGCTAAGTTTATATGCATATTTCTTTGTATAGCTACACTATTAGAACCCTTCATTTGTAATTTATGCCACTTTAAAGTTGACAGTAAAAAAAAGTAGGCTAAAGAGCAAGTAATAGCCGCCAACCTGTTAAAAGACGTGTTTTGGAAAGTATTTCTCCGCGTCGAGACGTCTTCCGAATTCATATATGTTCACTGGCAAGACACACTACATCCTGTTTGTGTTATGTTCCTGAAATAAAGTAAAAAGAGTATTTGTATAACAGCAGAAGCGACTGCAAATTGTTTGCTGTGACGCTGTTGTTCAATCCTCAATGTTTGTCGCATTAGCGCTGTCAGTGGTCACAGGCGAAAACGCAGCCGGGACAGACAGACGCCGGTGATTGGATGAGAAACCGGAAGTAATTCCTCTGTGGCGTTTGTCAACATATCATGGCTGGATTATAGAAGCGACACGGACATGTTCAAGGGGAAACGTTTGTCTGAATAGTGTACACCGGTGTTCAAGCTTCGGATTTGGACTGGTTTCTCGTGTTTTGATGCGGGGCTTGCCTCACATTTAGACAGAATAATGCACAAGATCACAAGGACGACGCTGGCTCTAAACGGGATTGGACGATGTTTCATTGCAGATAAACACTTATCTGCAATAAAAATCATCAGCCGAGGACTGGTGTGCACAGAACATGTCGACGATAGTGGAAACAGTGACGTTTATGATGTTATTATATCCGGGGGAGGCATGGTTGGATCTGCAATGACATGTTCCCTAGGTGAGTGAGATCCTCCCACTGACTGACCACATCCCGCTGTTTTAGGACGGCTATTATTATCCTGTCATAATCAGAATGATGCCCAGTGTACCGAAGAGGTGTCCTATTTCAACCTGCATCTCTTTAGGGAGAGATATAACCGCGATTTCTTCGGGAATGTACTGCAACAGTAACTGTAAGAAGTGGTTAACATGGCAAATCATGCAGTATCAAACCTGTTTACACAACAATTACCATAATCAGATGTTTTGTAAGTCTGTGACTATGGATCTCCACCCAAACAAAGCTTAGAAAACAAGCTCTCCTCCCCCCTTTTAGTTTACTCACTTAGTTTTGCTCTGTGTTGCTCCTTGATGGATTTCAAAACAACTTTATCTCTGAGGGATCTCTATCTATAATCAAATCACACACATTCAGGATAAACTATGTAATCCTCTTTTGAGGAATTTTGAAATAAACAATGTAATATTTCTTCACATACATTCACTTTGAAGGTTAGTTTCCCACTTTGAAAACCCCTTGCCTAAATTAAACACTTTAACCCCCTACTTCAATAACACCATTGGCTCTTAAATCTCGCTTCTCTGCTTTAGTGTTTTATGCCCAATTTGTTCTATTGACAGGCATGGATCCCAACCTGGTGGGTAAGAAGATTCTCCTGCTTGAAGCGGGCAACAAGAAAGTGATGGACAAGGTCCCTGACAGCTACAGCACCAGAGTCAGCTCCATCAGTCCGGGCTCCGCCACCCTGCTCAGCAGTACAGTATTCTCTCCTACGACCTCTGTACAATCTATAACTACAATAGCCATAACTGAATGGGTTCATTATGACCTTTCCTCTGTGTTAACTTGAATAACAGCAGTAATCTTGAATTAGGAGTAGTAAATCAAAACGTGGATTCTCTTGTGGACAACTTCTTACCTGTCATTAAGCTTGAGCTGAATATTAAAAGACTCCCACAAGGTAAATCTGGGATCAGACACTGTCCTGTCACTTGGGCTTAGCAGGGAACAGACTGTATCTGAGCTCAGTTGTCCCTCGTGTGATAAAGGTCCCCTGGAATTTTCTTGACAGGGTTTTATTACGTACTTTCTCTAAGGATTGTTTTTCTGCGTCATGTAGACAAAAGTATCACCCTTAGGGAGTTTGGCAGCCAGGGAAAGAGGGTCTTAAAACAAATGTTATCTCAGGGCCTGTGGCTATAGACAAGTCTCCTCAACACAAACTTTGTTTTAACATGTCCATGCACTCAATGTAGCTCACATATAGGTCTGTGAACTCCTATACGGGTTGGTGCCCACAACCATCTTTTCACATTTCTCAGATGATTATCCTCATGTTTACTGTAGGAAATATACAGATTGAAGACTGGATGTACATGCAGTCATTCGATGTACAGACTTTATCTGCTGAGCAGTTCTTAACTGTTCGAAATGGCAGAAATATTGAGAGAGTTTTGGTCGGTCTGCACTTAGCGTGCACTAGTGACCTCAACGCGAGGCAAATGCATCCTGTGGACTTCTGTTTATGGAACCCCACCACTTGGCTGCATATAATTTACAGATACTTAGCTCTCTGCTATAGGTTCTTATATTTGATTCAGGGCTTTTTAATTACTTGGTAATAAAGTTTACCACGTTTATGCCCTACTTTAGAACATCTTAAAAAAGGTGTGGGCTTGAACACATTCTCAATTATACAAGGGATGGCTAGATACCACTGTTTCATATCCAGTAACTACACGGCAACATTGAGAGCCGATAGGAATCTAATACCATCGCTTTCCCCTCGCTTAAGCAACGTTCAAAATTACATTTTTATAATGCACTTTGCTTAACCTAGTTATCTAAAAATGAGCATACTCAAACTTTAAAACAAAAATGTACACCCCTGAAGGAAGAAATGCCGAGCCATCCCTAGTTTGCATTCAGATCTCATTATTAAGACTGACTGTCGGTACCAAAGTGGGTGTAAATAACATTTTTGCCTACAACTGTTTTTCTAACTGTCTTCTTTCGTTTGTGCTCATGCAGGTATTGGTGCATGGGAGCACATCACAAAAATGAGATGCAAGCCCTATAAGAAGATGCAGGTATGTTGATCTTCATGTCACATTAAGTCGCCTTTCTGTCTGTGCAACACTCAGGCCAACTTTGCGCTGCCATGTCAGAAGCTCAGAAAAGTTCCATTTATATAATACATAAAAAAAAAATTGAGCCCACTGGAACACCAAGCATCTCCCGATATCCGTCTGTTACACAACTTTTTCTTCATATGTACTCCACACTTTCTAATTTACTGGCAATTTGTGTGTATTTCTGTCATCCATCAATCATACTAACGTACAATTTGTGGAGAGATAAATCTGCGACACTCAGCTTCTACGCACTCATGCAGCTAAATGAACAAGTAACACACTTCTGGGTCAGATTTCCATATAACTGCTGTGTAATTGTTCATACAGTGGTTTCCTGACATACAATTTTATAATTTCTTTGTGCATCGTGTGCCTTTTCAGTCGCTCTGCAGAGTCGGTCGCACAAGAAACGCTAAAGAACACAAGGTAGAACAGGTCACCTTGCATACGGAGAGTCTCTCTGACCATGAACGTTTCAATTATTAAAGCCATGTTGTCTATGAAGGATAAATCATTTTTGACGTGTACAAATTTGGACTCATTCCTCACGTCTTCTAATTATAAAGATTGATGTGAACTACGTCAGGAAGATGAAAGATTAGGAGAGTGGTTGTTTGCCGCAAAGTGGACTGCTTTATGGCCATGGGTGCAGGCTCGGTCCCTCTTCTAAGATGTGGTTGGTGTGTACCGAAGCCTCAACCGCAGGGTTTCTCTCGGGGCCTGAGATGTCATCATGCAGTGCCTCAGAGTGCTTCTGCCAGTGCACCTTCTATAAACCTTCTTTCTGCTACTTTTTTGTTTGCCTGCTGAATCTTGATATTCATCTCAGCCACTGGAAAGTTTGTGATAACATTCTTTCCTTGCAGTAAAATGCTCTACCACCTTAAATGTCCACTAAGAAATGAGGGTTTATATTTAAAGCAGAGGGCAACCTTTTATTTTTGCCACAAATGCATCTATATGCCCAGATTTTTCTCTATAAAGTTGCAAGGAAGGGTATTGTTTAAATCATACAAGGAAAGTAGTAACTCAGTCTTCCCCTATACTGCATCACTTCACCCTGCATTAAACAAAACCAAAACAATTTTTGGGCTGCTCTCAGTAAATTTTTACTCCCAACCACTTATCACAAGTTGCAAACCCACTACCATTAGTGGTTTTCTGCAGGGTATATCCCCCGACTTTATGGCAAGTTGGAAAAAAGTATTGCAGCAGTGCATTACTGCTGAATGAGGGGTTGTGCCGCCGTAGCTACGACCCAGGAGAGGATCAACCTTGTGCAAACACTTTTCACCAACTCATGTTTAACTCAGATGGGGCCTTCAGGGTTGGAGTTGCACAGTAGCCGAAAACCAAATCTCATTCTCCTGCTTTTGGATAAATATTGACTCGCTCTGTAATGTTCACAGACATTTATTATTTGTGCATTCAAGAATATGTTTGCAGAAATCACAAAATGCCATTTGGTCGTCCAGCTGTCAGAGAGCTCAATTACGCCGCAGTTAGCTGTCAACCAAGACCTCAGTGACCTTCATAGCCCAGGGTTGGATGTAGCTGTGCCAACCTCTAACAACAGCCAACAACTTTGATGTGTTCGGCTGAATGAAGCTGCCCTAAATTGGACAAGGGGACACTTTTATGGTAGACCGCAGGCGTAATGGGTCTCTCATTTAGGTTTGGGATGCCTGCTCTGATGCCCTGATCACATTCGATAAGGAGAACCTGCAGGAGGAGATGGCGTACATCGTGGAGAATGACATCGTTGTGGCCGCACTCACAAAACAGCTGCACACTCTGCCCGGTAAGCAAACGCACATCACCAGGCCCCTTGATTCCTGCTGCGCCTGCCAACTCGTTTATGTGTTTAATCCATTCTGTCCCCGGGCTTATTGCTTATTTATACTCTCTCGCTGTGGCTGTTTTCAAAGACGAGTCAAGCTCGCTGAGTGATTAATGTTTTTTCCTGCAATTTCAATCAAACCCTCACATTTTGGGAGCAGCAGGGCCTCGGCACCTTGGGAGGACACGTGAAGTGGTCCAGGGACCTTTTTAAAGCTGACATGTTCTCCCCACCTCAAGACACTAAAGCGCTGACGGTGCACAGCGCTGTATTGCTCTTGACATCAGACCAAATTTCATGAGGTTCCCAAATAAAAATTTGGTTTTGCTCTGTGTTTGACAGCTAAAGTGGCATATTTATATACAGTTTTCAACCTTTTGCACCAACAACAGATGTGTGGTTGCAGCACGTTTCCTCCTCATGTGCCTCCCATTTGTCCACATCTTTTGCTCCTCTCATTTTGGGGTTGTTGTGCTGAAAACACAGGACATGAAACATTTGCCCCGAGCCAGCTGCTTCCTATTTAACCTTGTTCTCCAATCACCAAAAGCCCATATTTAACATTCATGTTCAGCAAAACAAGTTGCCGATCTGTGGATGGGTCCTGCTCCAAGTCGGCACGAGCAAGCTCAGCTCCGGTGCCTTTCATGTTTGGGGTGGCCAGCTGCTTATATTTTAGGAGGAGCAATTTGAGCGCATTAGCCAACAACCTGTCAGCATGTGCAAAGTGTGGGGTGGTGTGCTTGTAGATAAACAATATTAGTCAGTGCAATGTGGCAGGCCAAGCCCATTAAGAAGACTGTCAAATGTCAACTTTGGCAGCTAGCGAGTAGAACCGGTGGTGTTTTTATGATTCATCACTTTGTTGTGAGACTGGCAAAACAGTTGCTATTGTATTTTAATAAACACAGTTTCCCTTAGCTGCTGCTTTGGTAGTAACCAGTTTGATGTCCTTTTTGTTGTCAGATAACGTGCAAGTTAAGTACAGATCCAAAGTGGTGAAGTATGTATGGCCCATGCCCCACCAGGCAGCAGACTCCATCCCGTGGGTTCAGGTCACGTTGGCCAGTGGGGAAACTCTTCACACCAAGCTGCTGGTCTGTTTGTTTTCTTTACTCAAACCGTAGTCGTTGCCTCGTTCCATTGTTTTGTTCTAAATGTTCTCCTCTCTCTGACATGTGCCAGATTGGTGCTGATGGCCCGAACTCCATGGTGAGGCAGCAGTTAGGGATTCCCACAGTCAAGTGGAATTATGATCAGTCTGCCGTGGTTGCTGTGCTTCGCCTATCAGAGGTATCAGGTCAAAACATGCACTCAAAATATGAAGCACACCTCGAGTTTAACTCCGTCCAATTCAACGGCACCACATATAACAACCTGCAATTTAAGGACAATGCTTGATTTCATTTCATTTTCATGTTGGACAGCCCACAGAGAACAATGTCGCATGGCAGAGGTTCCTTCCAACAGGACCCATCGCAATGTTACCGGTAATATATCCGCAGTATTTCATGTGCTTGTGTTTTGTTTAAATCATTTGATAAAGCCTCAGTTATTTGTCCCGCAGCTGTCCGATACCGAGAGCTCTCTGGTGTGGTCAACCAGCCATCGGCTTGCAGAGGAGCTCCTGGAGCTGGACGAGGAGAGCTTCGTCGACGCCATCAACTCAGCTTTCGTAAGTGTGGAATTACCCACCGAACTGCTGATGTTGTATTTACAGTCAGATTTCCCGTCCGTCAGTTGGATGTTGCAACATTTGTTTGTCGTCGGTGTTCTTCATGTGAGACGGGAAATGACTTGTTCACACGTCAAGCTGTTTTAAAACAAACAATGGTGTCATTGATTGCCCAAACTATATTAAATATTAATATTTGGCTGCAGGCGTGATGTACCTATCCCTTTTTTTTTTGTTTTGAGAAACTCCCTTTTCCCAAGCTGCTATTTTTACTGGCTGCTGACGAACGGGGTCACCACGGTTGAGTCACGTTCGGTTTCAGGCCTGGTTTGCTAATTAAACCTGTGGTCTTCCAGTGTCGACCATTACTGCATGGAATGTTTTTCAAACAGAGCTCATTCAACTGCATAGCCTGACTGGCTTCTTCTTTTAATTAGCCCAACTCCAGAGCCTCTGCCAAACCCGTTAGTTAGGGAGGGAGAAAAAAAAAACTTGGGTTTGCCTTGAGTTCAGCTTTGCTCAAATGTCAGCTAATTTCTTTGTCTTTGTTTTCTCTCTTTTCTGCTCTTTCTCTGGGAATCTGTCCTATTGTATGTCTGTTTTTCTTCCGACAGTGGAGCAATGAGAACCAGTCAGAGCTGATTGAGACAGCCGGAGCTCTGTTTCGCAACGCCCTTTCTACCCTCATGCCGTCTGCAGGTTCACCTCGTCAGCTGCCTCCAAGTGTGGCGGGCATTGGCCCGAAGAGCCGGGTCATGTTCCCGCTGGGCATGGGTCATGCATCAGAATATATTAGGCACAGAGCGGCCCTCATCGGGTAAGATAGTACAACTGAAAGTCATAACATGGTTATGAGGACAAATTAGGTTTCAGGTAAATCTATTCATTCAATGAATCAATGAATAGAAACATAATGTAACTAGATTAG
>CAAKHC010006566.1:0-10784 GCA_901007825.1 Macroramphosus scolopax | reverse complement strand
GAGTTTACTTAATAATTTGTTGACACTGTAAAATGTAGAAATGATTCGGCGGTTGTGTCTGACTAGTCAGAGAAACAGCTAAAGGCTCCAGATTGCAGGCCAAAGACCTCAGTGGCTAAGCAACTTCAAAAATAGTGTGTGTGTTGCAAATCAATTCCAGTGCAAAATACTTTTGATGTAGACTGCAGCGCAGTGACAGTAAAAAAACAAGTTGCAAGTGAGGCATAACTTAAAGAACTATAACTTAACCTGAAAACCTTTCTGATAAATTCCCTGTCTGTCATGTCCCAGCAGGTTTCTCCATGTTGAGTTAAGCCTTTGCTGATAGTTTGAGCAAATAACTATGTTTCTACCATATCAGATCCAGGGAATTTGGCCTGTCATGGACTGACAAGGATACTGAATATCAGACCTGCATATCCCAAGTAAAGAGGAAAGAATGCAACAAAGAAAGAAATAAAGCTGGATGGACAGAGGGATGCAAATTAATCTTTGCCCATCGTCAGTGTAGGTGGCCTATAAAATCTGCTGGTAATAAAGCCTCAGCCTCGGACTCCCTTAAGCTGCTACTGCAGCTCAACATTGACAAGCTGTATTCCCCTGAAGACAAGCTTTCATTAACTCTGTGTGTGTGTGTGTGTGTGTGTGTGTGTGTGTGTGTGTGTGTGTGTGTGTGTGTGTGTGTGTGTGTGTGTGTGTGTGTGTGTGTGTGTGTGTGTGTGTGTGATGATGCCCTCTTCCTTCCCCAGTAGCTGCAGCTGCAGAGAACAGCCCCTGCAGCATGCAAGCTGTGAACTTTTTGACAACGATTAAACAATAAAAAAAGGTTTACGTTTGTCTGTACATTATTATATATTCCTCTTTAAAAGTTTATATTGTGAAAGGTATGGACATTAAAAGGAGCCATTGCCTTAAAATATGTATCACTCAAGTCAAGTGTCCAAAGTGCATGCTGGGAGTTCCATGTGTGACACTATGAGACCAAAAGAAAGACTATAAAGGAGAACCAGTTTCAGAATAGTAATGAATGTCAGTGTGACAGCCAGTAATGTCAAACTCAAAGAAAGGTAGTCAATCATAAGTCAGAGCCAAGAAAAGGAGTTTACGGCTTAGAGGCGTAGTAATACCCTGAGCATCAGCCCCGCCCCCGCAGCCAAACAGAGCAGCAGCTGGTATGATATGAACCAACAGTATAGTAAAAGTGACATAATGAGCAACTGGGCCGTGGCCTCAAGATGTAAAGATAAATAGTGATGGAAGTCTGCATTAAGTTCTCCTCAGCATCTTCAATCTACTCATAATGCTAAACCACAGTTATGATTATTTCTCTGCAAAGTCGTAAGTATATTTGATCCACCCAGTTCGTATCGATGCAGTGTAATACAGCAGCCCTGCTAATCCCACCTCATGACCACTCCGTCGGGTGTTATGGTAATTCTGCCGGCTGCAGCATTGTGCTGCAATACATTGAGAATATATTAAAATATTCAATCATCTTGTCAAACTGCTTAGTGCCTGAAATTAAAAGAATTGTGTCAACTGAGTAAAGACTCATTGCAGATTGCACACGTGGATGCAGATTATGATACAGTTCATATTACATGAACATTACATTCCTCCAGAAATCCTGTTATATTACAGGAGATAACGTACACTATGTATTCATTATTGATTTATTCATCCCAGGAGCTTTGGTTTAGCTTGATGACGTCAGGTTTAGTTTATAATACGTAAAACCTAGTTTGATTAAAAGTTTACCTCCTTTGTACCGACCTACCCATCACTCATCCTTCAGTTAGAACAGTCCTCTGTGGGTTGTTTCACACATCATGAGTCACTCACCTTTTGTGAAGTTGTACCGGGCAGAGAAACCGGTGGCCTCCAGTTCTCCATCAGCCACAAACTTGATGTACAGGTACCTCCCACTGGAGCGGACATACAGGGGGCTCTCCTGGCCGCAGTAGCGTCCAATGATTGGCGAGAAACCAAAGGGCCCATCACGGACCTCGATGTGGTCAAACTTACACTCCCAGGACGGCTCGATGGAATACTTCTCATCAAAAAACAGGTCGATGCACTGGCGAGGAGAGGCTGGAGGAGGGAGAGCAGTTTAGGAGGGACGGATGGAAAGCAGTTGAGATGGACATGGAAAGGGGAAAGCCTCACCTTCTATAATGTAGACACACTCCCTCTCTGGTGGGTATTTCTCAGGGTAGTTTGGCGAGGTGAAGGTTCCTCCCTCAGGCTCCTTCACCCAGGTCCCACACTGCCCGGTTGGCGTCACACCTGAGTTGTTCTTCACTGGCAGCACATGCAGGTTGACACACAGAACACAGACTTCATATCAGGGAGATAAAACTTTCTGGGATTGTGTCCTTAATAAAACGTTTAATGACGTTTTGACGAAACCGCCTGTCATAACAATCCTGTTCATGTTCTTAACATGAATGTTTAACGACGTGTCCATGGTAAAGACAAGGTCGGGTTAGATGTGAAGAATGTAATGTAATGTTATCTGATACCTTGAGTTTTTGTTTTGGTGGCTGACACACCTGACAGCTCAGGAGAGATGAGACCTGCTGCTGAAAGTGAGAGAAGAGAAGAGAAATGAAGAGAAGAGAAGAGAAGAGAAGAGAAGAGAAGAGAAGAGAAGACAAGACAAGACAAGAGAAGAGAAGAGAATTGAAGAGAAGAGAAGAGAAGATTTTGTCTTTTAAAACTAATTCTACAACTTCTAAGTAAAAACAGTTGAATAGTTGAAAAGGACCGGAGACACACCTGCACCAAGACGACCAGTACAGAACTATGAACATTACAAGCAGGTTATAAAACGTGTTTTATGTTTAAAACTTACCGATGCACAGCATGAATTTGAGCAGCATCTCTGCTACCTGAGGATGAGTAACCCTGTGTCAGAAATCCAGACATTAATTGCCGCGTCCCAATATGATTTGTGGTCGACTAAGCAGTTTTTCCAAAAATGCGCCAAATCCGACCGGACAAGAGTTCGTCATTTCCCTCCGTCCCGCCGAGAGCTCAAGGATTACTCTCCCGACTGCCACCAACATTCTCATATCTCGCTCCACCTTTATGTTGCATTAATCCTCTCAGGGGATGCGGTCACTGACGGGGCTGCGTCCGCTGGAGAGGCGACCTGATCGGGGCAGCTGACAGCCTGTCCGGGCGTGCGCGAGTCACACCGTTATCACAACCACCATTCATTACAATCAAACAACTTAAAACATCTTTATTTAAAAAAAAAAAAACGTTAATAATATTGAACTCACCCTTCTTACCTGGATGTATAATGTGGCAGTGGTTAACATCCATGTCAAATAAATCCCTTCATTCCATTAGTGAGAGTTGGAAGGGTTATCAGCTTATTTAAAGAAATATAATGTGTATCCAATGTGCAAGTTAATATGCATCTTTAGATAGATAGGACATCAGCCTCCAAAGCCTTTAAATGCTGAGTAAAAAGACAGTCTTCCCTCAGTGAGGAGGGACAGAGTGCAGGAGGTATTGAACTGAGGTGACATTTAAAGTGATGGGATTGTTCCTGGAAATATATACAGATTTAATGGAAAGATTTTCTCCATCATGATCATTCGAGATAATTTAAGGGATGATGATGAGGATCACTTAGCTGACTTGAAGCAGGTAAAAATATATTATCTTCCTCACAACATTTTGGAAATAATGTCACTTCTGTTCAGTCTGAGCTTTTATTGGTGATAGAAATGTGAAAAGTTGACTGGACAGGGGGTCAATTGTTCGTCAAAAGACAGAAAGATGAAGAAATGCATAAATCGCTGCATGGGAAAAACTGCATCTCTTATGTGTGTAATTGAAGTTTGCATGGATGAAACTTCACTGATGTGCATGGATGACATGCTCATGTACCAAACATGTCCTCTATTGTTCAAGAGGGGGCAGCAGTGGCTTGTATTAGAAGTTCAAATATCACTGTGGTCCCATTATCATCACATTTGAAAATACTCTCAACACATTAACAATCTGAATTGTTTATAAATGCATGGCAGCTAGATATGACTAGATATGTAAATATACGTCGTTATTCATTTAGTTCTTTTGGCGTAGCTTGATGTTTACTCATGTATAAAAACGTTATAAACAAATCCACAAACATCTTCATTGGAGGACCGACATGCTTCAAATGATTGTTAATACAAGTTCTGCAAATTACACAGAAGCTGAATAAGAAGAACCCTGCTGTGCAGACAGTGTCCTGAAGGTGGCGCCAAGGTGCCTGTCAGCACTGCAGGGCGTCTGTCACCGTCAGACATACTGTGTTGATGGATCCAGTCATCATCATGAGGGGCCGCGCTGATTAGTGGATTAGTTGAATAGTACAAAGCTAATAAATGGCTATACAGTCAAAAAAAACCTTTTCTCTATTTTCCTTTATTCCACGGTCTGCATGTCTCTGTCGGCTGTGGAAGTAAACTAAACGGGTATTTAAAAGACAAGAAACCCTGGGAACATTTTCTGCTATTTCAGATTCAAAATAATAATTTGTTTTAACATATATACATGCATATACTGCAAACACTGCATATCAAAGGACAACTACACAAATAAGTATAGTTAGTTATAGTAAATAAATGAACCCATTTTGGGGGATTTCGGGTTGAAATCTGCCATGTTGCTGGCTGGGTCAAAGCATGTAGATGTATGAATCAGGGCTTTGTGTTTGTCTCACAGGGGAATACTGGCCACCCTGCTGCTGCTGCTGCTGCTATTCTCACACTCCAATGAACAACCTGATGCGATCTGTGCCAGCTCAGCCCTGAAAGAACAAGACCAAAGAATTCACCAAGCACATCGCAGATGGGATGTTTGTTACCTTTCTGCAGAGTTCAAACAGCCAACATTATAGTAACCATACTTGTTTACTGATTTTGCACTTTATAGGATAGAAGAACTGCTATTTGCTTTACATATAGATAAATGTGCTCGTGATACAATATGAGTCAAATACAATGTCCCTGACTCTTATAGACAGGTCTATTGTGGTTTCTGAAATAGATCCACCCTGGATATCCAACAGATCCCTGTCCTCCCCTGTGTGTGCTTCTTGCGTGAGGAGCGTGCCCCTCGCGCCCGCGAGGCGGGTTGCGGAGGCGTGGTCCGCTCTGTTGAGCGTTGCTAAGCGCAAATTTGGCATATAAGCGCAAAATGAGCGTCGGTCCCACGCAGCCTGCAGCGCACTGTGAGACCTGAGGAATTCAACAGGTACCTATAGACATTTCTGAGCTGACTGTCTCCAGGCGCGGATAAAGCCAGTCTGAAGGACACCCGACTGCCTGCACTCCTTCTGTGGGATGGATGGTATTAAAGGCCCCCTGCATGGGAAAATATTCATCCTGCAATAATCTGCAATTTTTTTTGGCATCTGGAATATTTCACCTCTGAGATCCTCTTTCTAAAGGTAATCTTGCACTACAGTGTGTCACGTGTTCTCAAAACATCTGTTGTTGTATTATACAGGCGAGTTTGTTGCTCATTTCAGTATAGTTTGTTTTTTATAGTGTTCCTGTGGTAACTATGTTGTGCACATCTTTCTCTGCCATTCAACTTTTTTAGTGCAGTTTGTATGCAAGTTGTAAATGCAATTTGAGTATTTTAGCTCTTGGGAAGTGCAAACAAAAACTAATGGTTAGCACTTTAAATGCGGCCAACCTCCCTGGATGTTATACTGAGACATGCAGTACAGTAACTCGCTCATGCACAATAAATCTTGCCTTGTGGTCTCCAATATAACGTGTGAAAACTTACACTGGTCCCACTGTGAGTAGTGATGCTGTGACCTGCAGATGCACTCAGGGCGCTCAGAGCTGTGTTGGCCTCTCTGTCTGAAGTGCAGCTCCCTATAATTACAGCATTATTAACCGGAGACAGAGAATAGATTCAAGGTGTGCACAGGTTCCTTTATCAAGACACAGAAGGACAACATAAGTAAGACATTACTGACCTTCATCTTTTAAATCAGAAAAAAATAAATGCATTCTCTGTAATGGTGCAACAACACATATGAAACAGCAACATGCACGATTTGTTCACACTTACAACAAGTCTTAATGAATACATCTGCAATTCAACAGTTCTCTCCCTCAGCATCTCTGTTGTCATCTCTTCATTCAGCAGTTGCATCTTCCTCAACATGGAAAAGCCTCTTCCTTACCCAGGCTGGTTAGGAGCAATGAGCTTGTTCCTGTGTTTGACCCAGACCTTCGTCTCTGTGGTCCTCACCAACTCCACTCGACTGGAGTCCATCCTGGACAAGTACAGGGACAAGGATGAGGAGTGGTGGAGGGCCAGGACGAGGGGGAAGAGGGCCATCAGTGACGGAGACATGCACCTCATCCTGGACCTGCACAACAAGCTGCGGGGTCAGGTCCACCCTCCTGCCTCCAACATGGAGTACATGGTCAGTGCATCTGTCACAGCTGTCGGTCACTCTGCACCCAGTATTGAAATGAATACACACTTCTAACATTACCTGGACTCCTGTCTAGTCAGTTGTGGTATAAATGTATCAGGTAGAGATGAAGCAGGACCATCATGCATAACAAAAATCTGGAGGTGCATATCAGGGGTGCCATGATCGCCTCGGTTTATTGATTCCTGATCATTTTTGAACTTCTAAGTCACAGATATTACAACTATCACGTTTGCAATGTGCAGGATGAACTTGGACCAGTAGAGTTGTACAATGTTCTTGTGACTGTATCAAATAGAATCAATAACAACAGGTTTGCTCCTCTTTGACAGTCCATATCTAGTGATTCTCTCCCTGCGTCATAAGCACTTATCGGACTCTGCCAGTGCTGCTCTCTTAGCTAAGTAAAGAGAAGGGAGAAAAGACAGAGAAAATAAAACCTGCAACCCAAAGCCACTGTCTGGCGAGCTCCAACCTCCGGCTTTGTGCTTGCCCGCCCTTGCTGACCCTGGCACAGATCCAGCTTTCACCCCCACAGTGTTGTCCTGCCCTTCACCTCAACCATTCGGCCCCCGTTCTATCCTTTCCTGCTCTGCGTCTCTTAACCCTATCACTCTGTTTCTTCTCTTGCTGACTCCTTTTCTCTCTCCCTTGTGCTTTTTGATCTCCAGTCTCACATGGTTTCCCTCAGGTTTTTTTCTCCACCCTCCTTGACTTTCACTCTTGCCTCCTACCTCCAAATCCATCGCAACTCACCCAAAACCCTGGAGCCCAATGTTATCTTTCATTTGATCCTCCATGCATCTCATTTGGGGTGCCACAGCAGTGAATCTATTTCCAACATGCCTAACCTTGCTGTTTGAAGTGTGGGGCATGTTAGTGTAAATGTATGTTATGTACACTAATCCAGTGTTTCCTTAGCGAGGGATACTATGACTGATGATAATGATGTGGTAAGGCAGGGTACAGATGAGAGCCAACTATTTGGTTTTCAGATTGCAGGATTCAGAGGCCAGGGGGGTCTGCATGTACTTCATGCAGCTTTTGGCTATTTCCAAGCTGAAGCAATTCTGCAGATGCCTCGAAGGCGCTGTTGCATCCGTTAATTAAAGTCATGCTGCTTCCCTGCAGATATCCCCAAGAAACAGAAAACGCTGTAAAGCTCCTCATAATCAAAACTTCTTCCATTGCTTTATATCAAAGTACAATAATCTAGGCGATGCATTTTCTATACTTTGAAATACAGAAACAAAGGATGACCTCTTATTTTCTTCCTCAATATTTTTCTTTGCAAAGAGCTTCCATGAATCTGCAGTAAGACTCACTCTCGCCTCTCTAGCAGAGGTGGTCGTGGCAGATGGCTGGAGACAGGTCTGTATTTTGGGAACTTAATGCTGTTTTGAATGCAAAATGAGACTGGTAGTTATCTTCCCCTCTGCAGGATAATTTGGGGCGAAGAATAACAAGAGCACGGGGAGAATAATGAGCTGGCAAAGACCATTAGAATAGTTTACAGTGAAAGCTGCTTGCTGAAGTTGAAAGTCAGTATTACCTGTAGAGCTACTGAGGCCTGAGCTGTGCAGGTGGTCAGGATGCCGTATAGGTCGGGTGTTCTGAGGGGCCACAGTTGAAGATGGGGAGAAATTATAGCCGTTGATGATGTGAAGGACTCCTTGTTTAAAGCATACTGACTTACTCAGAAAGGTAAACAACACCTAAAGAGACGTGCTGGTGACAGACACTAGCACCCATCAACTTGAGTCTCATTGTGAGCGTTACCACCTCCAATCCGACAGTCGTGAGTCCGAGTCCAGTGTCGGACTGGGCTTCTCAAACATCGAGGTTACACAGAGATGATATGACAGTCTTGACCTTTATAAGTGTTTTTTGAGCAGCTACCCCTCTGGTTCTGGTTTGGTTGGGGTAAGGCATATAAAACACGGTTATTAATAGAGACGGTGCTTTGGTGGAACACAAATTGCAGTCTTCTGCGTCAAATACATCCAACAGCTTTACATTTAGCCGTTGGCCAAGGCGTCCCACTTGGCTGCATTCAGACCGACTTCAGACCTGCTACAATAACGCAGCCCTCTTCATGTATGTGCATGTGATGGGCCCAATGCAAATAAAGCAGGGGAATCTTGCATAAAAGCTGAAACTGACTCCTGGACGACCTCAAGTCGTCCTTCAGCTAATAACATAGGAGCACACATTCCTTTAGTTTTCTTCAGCAAGTTAACTAACTGATAGAGCTGTGAAATCCAGTCACATAATAAAGCACTCATGAATCTATAACTCAAAATAACTTCATCATATTGCATCTTTGATGTGTTATCAGAAGCAACATACCCGGTCAAGGCACGCTTGTGTCTTTGAAGATGTTTTAAGGACTACTACTGCATATGTGACACAACCTGTGAAGCAGCTGCACCCCCAGGTTGAACTGATCAAAACAGAATGTGAGGAATAAACTGAATGACCTTGAGTCATTGTTCTAAAAGGACAGCCATCATCACCATGGCCACAATAAACTGCCCTCTGTTTGTATCTCCACCGCAGCTGGACTGTGGCCAGAGGACTAAGGAGTCGTAGTATCTCGTCTCCGATCAGAGCCAAACAGTAAATAGCACCACAGTCAATGGGCAACATTGTGCTCAGTGTGGCAGCTTCTCCAAACATGTGTGACACATTATGGTGGTCAATCACAGCAGTTAAGGCTCCACACTTAACCATTATCCTATTATTTTGACGTGTGATAGCTGAAATGCAACCCAACAGCATGCCAACAGCAGACAACACTGCAGCCATTCTTTTCCTTCTTCTGTAAACTGTAAATTGACTCTGCCACAACATTTGGTTTGCTCAGTTCCCACTTTACTCCTTTCTGCTCTGTTCAAGGCATGTGAAGAGCTTATCTGGTATTTTGAGCTGAATTATGTTTATTTTTTTTCATGTTTTTACAGTAAAGCGGCATCAAGCCCCTAAACAAAGACTCCCTGCTCTGGGAGCTTTTCTTTTTTTTCCTCTCAGCTTGTTTAACGGGATCAGAACTTACTGGAAACAAGCTATGAACTACACAGAGAGGTAGTAGCACAAAGCTGCAAGTTGATGGGCTGGTGATACTCTTCTCCTCATCCTCTCTCTCATGTATGTGTCTGTTTCTGTCAAAGAGTGTGTGCGTGTGTGTATGTGTGTATGTGTGTGTGTGTGTGTGTGTGTGTGTGTCTCAGTTCAATAGGAGAAGCCTAGATTTGACTATACTGTGTTAGATTTGCAAGAGACATGTGCATAGCAACAGCACTTCAAAGTATAAAGCAGGTTCATGTTTCAGGTTCACTTCACCTTCAGTATGTTCGTACTACTTTTCCTGAAAGAAGTTGAGCTTCCCTGGAAAGAATGATGGCCGATCTTGTAGCAATGGAAACCAGAGTGATCCCGAGAGGACGGTCAGGTCTTTACCTTATTGAATGGAGCTAAAAAACAGTTTGACTAACTACATTTAGACGTAAGCAAGTGCAAACTGATATCACAGACTTGTGTTCCTGCTTGTGAAAATGCCTTGTTCCTCTTAAACGAGCTGTCGGATCTCTTTTCACCAAGAACCGTGATTGTGTGTCTGTGTTTGTCTTTGTTGTGTGCGTTGGTTTGTGTACTTGCAGGTGTGGGATAACGAGTTGGAGAGGAGCTCCGAGCACTGGGCTCATACCTGCCGGTGGGAACATGGACCGAGCCACATGTTGACTCAGATAGGCCAGAACCTCGGAGCACACTGGGGCAGGTGTGTGTGCACACATATTACAGACGTTAGTGTCAACTGATCAGTTCAGGTGTTCCTACCATGTGCACTTGTTAAAGCTTTAAGGGTAAGAGAGGTAAGAAGGATTATTATAGGTCAAGAGGGGAACGTGATGATGAAGAGTAATATCTTCCATGTAGATATTACCAACACACTACATCCTACAGGACATTAATATGATTATGGTCTCATGGTTTGTGGTGATGATGCATGGATGCATGTTCTCCATGGCTGCAGGGATCGCCCCCCCACCTTCCATGTGCAGGCCTGGTATGATGAAGTCAGACACTACAGCTATCCCTACTCCCAGGAGTGTAACCCCCACTGCCCATTCAGATGTTCAGGACCTGTTTGCACTCACTACACTCAGGTAAGAGCTGCCAACCTCACACGTCAGGGGAAGCCTGTAAGTCTCATCCTATAATTTATTCTACATAATTATCTTGCTGAATGCAGTGATTAGGTGCAGGTGATATGAAGACTGAGTTCATTACAGATCATATAACTGACCACTCGGGGTCTTTT
>CAAKHC010006565.1:3320-16636 GCA_901007825.1 Macroramphosus scolopax | reverse complement strand
AGAGGAGAGGAGAGGAGAGGAGAGGAGAGGAGGAAGGGCGAAGAGAGGAGACAGGTGGAAAGAACAAAATCGAAGAGGAGAAGGTAAAAAGTCGAGGGAAAAAGTAGAAAGTGTAGGAAAAAGAAAGACGTCTAAATGGAGCTGTTTGGTGGATGGAATCAGGACGCATGCAAATGGATTCTTAAGGTTGGCGTGGACAAATGCTGTTCTGCTTCATTAGAATGCACAATTCCATCTCTCTAATTGACATGTGATTAATAATGTATACAATTTGTCACAGGTCAGTATCCGGAGAAAATCATGTTTCAGTTTAAAAAATAGAGACAGCTGCCCAGCCCAGGGCGGGGGGGGCGAGGGGGGGCGAGGAGGAGGGGGGGTTCACAGACTGGCTGTCACACTCAACTGAACAAAAAGATCTGTTTTGATTTATTTTGTTAAAAAAAAGAAAGCAGGAAAGTAGCAGACGTATGTGGAGTCGGATCGTGAAATATGGCGGCGAATGTGGATTCCCCCGTGCATATTTTCTCTATATCTCATGTGAGTGTCTCTGAGTGGATGAATGGTCGCGAAAGGCAAAGGTGTGTGTGTGGTGTGCGCAGGTGGCCTGTGAATGAGTGAATGTTGAGGGAGTGGCCAAACCAAAAAAAAATGGGAACATCTGGTAATACATGAATAACAAAGTAAGATGCTGGACTTTTCTTACATAATGTGCAGCAGTTCCTGAAAGTGTGTTTTCCTTTTTAAACAGTTTTAATGTTGCAATTTGATCAGCAGCCGTCAAGCCCTCCAAAAGCTAGCCTGTGTGTGTATGTGTGAGCTTTTGTGCGGCAGTGTAAAGGTTGTATTTACCTGTGTGGGATCTCATATGAGTGCGCAGGTGGCTGGGCTGACTGAAACTCTTTCCGCACTCTTGACAGAAATGCTGTCCCTGCCGCATGAGAGACCTCAGCATCCCTGATCACACACACACAAACACACACACACAACCATTGAAGGCACAAAAAAAAACATAATTAAGTACATTTACAAAATAAGAAGTACAGGATGTAAGATCAGGCTGTTAAAGGTAGTTTAATAGGAAGCTGCAATATTCTATTCTACTTTAGAACAGGTAAGTTAAAAGCACCTTCAGCATATTAAAGAACTGATTTTATAAAACATTTTAACAAAGCTAGATACTTCTTGATGTTGCATATGACTGTTTCTGTGAGAGGTAATAACATCGGTTTGTTTGAAAGCAGCGTTTGAGGTTGAATGAAGTCGTAAAGGTCAGTAATGGGCAGAGAGTGAGTGGGTGCACATGAGCAGAGAGTCTGGCTGGAGCGGTGGAGGTAGGCAGCGTCAGGAGTGGACCAGCGCAGGCATCATTAGTATGTCTAATGTGTCATTATGAGCGGCTAGCTCCAGGGGCTGGACTGCAGCTGTCACACAGCATCATCTCAGGGGCTGACAGCCAGACACACACAGCACACACACACACCGCATAAATTACAGGCAATTAAAACGCCCCGGCTGTGATGTGCCCGCTCCGCTGCCCGTGTGTCACATGTCAGGTGTGTGTGCCTGCATGCGTATGTGTTTCAAGAGTTGTATATATGTGTATTTGGTCCAAGGGAAAGAAAAGTGAAGCATGGACTGTGGCACAGGCTGACCACGTCTACACACTCACACACAAAACACACAGCGATGCAACAAACTCACGTTACATGCACTTGTGCATATTAATGACGGTAAAAGACAAAAAGGTAACTTGTTGAATTTAGTTGACGAGTTGAAAATTCATAAATTCTGTCAGGTGACCTGACATGAGAAAATGAGTAATTACAACCTCCTTTAGTCGAGCTGGTGAAGAAGTGACGACATCATTCATTCATCCAGCTTTCATCCAAACAATCAAAGTAACTTTACATTGAGGCCTCTTATATTTACTGCTGTGTATGTTATGATCTTTCTTGCAGAAGCTACAGGGACGTTTTAAAGACGGGTCGGATCCATTTGACATTTTTGTGACCACTGCACACACACACACACATGCAAACATAAACACACACACACAAACACAAACACATGCACTCCTGTGACCTCTCTTGCTGACAGATAACAGGCCTAAAGGGTCGAGGGTGCTTTTGGTGAGCGTGGCGCTTCCTGCAAAAAAAAAACCCCAGAAGACACACCAACACCCCGAGCATTAACGCTGGCATACACCTGGGCAGTGCCCGCTTCCTTTTGTGTATGTTTGTGTGTGTATGCATGTGGAAATGGGCGGGTGGGGGGGTGGGCGGACACAGCGGGACAAGAAAAGAGGGGGAGGTGACAGAGAGTGTCTCTGGCACCCCGACTGCTGGCCTCTGGATACTCTACTTCTACTCTGGGCCGCCAGCCCTTCTCACTGATGCACTCATGAAAGACAAGACAGAGCTGGACGGAAAACACAGGCGGACGCACACACACACGCTCGTACACATGTAACAGAGAAACGGGGAGAAAGACTCAGTTGCTCAAAAAAGGTCACTTTATAGCATGTGACTCAAAGGGCTAAGGCGGGTCGTGACGATATGCGCCTGGACGGGTGACAGCGATGTCATGCGTCTGCTCTGGGGCTGTTGTCTTTGACCCATAGCTCCACGCAGCCCCACTTGACCTTAGAGACACAACTGAAAATGGGCAAATAATACGGATGTTCGGTAATGACCATTTCCAAAGCAGCTGGTGGGGTAATTATTCTGTCTCATCTCTCTCTTTGCCTCTTATCTTCCCTCTCGCTCTGTTTTGCCTCCCTCCATTCGCATCTGTGCGAGTCTTTCATCAGGCAGAGCCGTGACCTAAACAGTTTGTGACAGCTTTCTGGGAGAGTAGAGCCGGAGACTAGGCATGCCTCACAGACCTGAGAGCAGCAAAGGTTCTCTCACGTCTTTCACCGGGAAATAAAAAAATAAACACACACACACACACACACACTTTTTTTTTTTGCATCTAAAAATACAAGCACATATGGACACACATGCTGTCCCAGATACAGCCTTTTACCAAACCTCACACACACACACACACACACACACACACACACACACACACACACACACACACATTTAATGTATCCGCTCTTCATTTTTTTCTTGTCAATCACTTTCTGCCAGATGGTGAGTTAGTGTGAGAGCGAGAGTCGGCGTGTGTCAAAGAGGGTCAATACAACATGTGTGTGTGCCTTATTGACTGCAGTCATACATGAATTCTGTCACAGCTACGCAGACAAACAACACGACTCTCTGTCAGTTGAAAACGTTCCTCTGCAACTGCTGACATTTGGCATTTTCTCTACAGCCGTGTCCCTCTGGGCATTTTGCATGTGAGCCTATGATGAGGGGTTTCTCTAAGAAAGCCTCTTCCACATGACGGCTTTACGTATTCTAATTATTTCCATTTAATTTCATTGGATTGTATAAATGCATATTCATCAAAAGTACATAGAGCATATTGCAGATGGAAAAATAAATTGTTACCTACCAGTGGAATCTAACATGGCATTGGCTGCACCCCAGCGGTTGTAGAGGGCAGCCAGTTCGTGGGGGTTGTAGTTTTTGAGGAAGCCGAGGATGTCAGTTGGCATTTCTGGCGTCTCCGCCATTGGCTCCTGTTTGACATCTCCATGAGATTCTGAAGGCAGAGACGAGGAGGAAGTGGATTTCTGCAGAGTGCCTCTATGTGCCTGGGGGGCGCCGTAGCCGTGCGCTGCTGCGGAGCTGTGGATGATGGTGCTGGGCCTCGTAGCATTTGACCGGCCCTGGCTGTGGGAGTTGGGAAGTGGCTGGTGAGAGGAGCCCCTAGCTCGGCTGTACTCTGCTAGGCCATGTTTGCTAGACAGCATGAAGCCCAGGCCCTCCTGAGGCATCAAGTAGCGGTCTGCAACCCTGGAAGCTGTAGCGGAGTTGGGGATGGGGGCTGAGGGACGAGGGAGAGTGCCAGTGCTCTTCTCCAATGAGCTAGAGGATGACAGGGAGCTTCCCCGAGGGCATATATCTACTTTGGATCTGAAGCGAGAAGGCTGAGGCTTGTCCTCTGTGGGTCTGACACTGCTGCTGCTGCTGCTGCTGCCTGGCCGTGCAGGGACTTTCCCAACTTGGGGTCCTGAGGTGGATGTGGAGCCCCTGGAGAATGAAGGGGTAGAGGATGATGATGGTGTAGCTGCATGACCACCTGGTTTACTCTTCTTTACCTCACTGGAGTAGTTTGGGGGCAGTGTGCGTTGGGCACGCACCATTGGTGGCAGCGGTGGACACTCCTTCCCGTCTAAGACCGGGGGGGGACCAGTGCGTCTCCTCGAAGATAACGAGTTGTCCTTGGAGCCCTTTGAGACGTTTTTCAGGGCCCATTTGGGAGCCAGTTTGGAGCTACTGCTGTTAATGCGGTGAGCCACAGTCTGGTGCATCCAGAGCACCTCAGGGTAGCGGGTGGAGTGGGAGCAGAAGGAGCACTTGTGGTTTGGGAGGATATTCCTGTCCAGGGTTGAGGAGGTTGTTGGTCTATGGCCTTCAGCCCTCACACACAGATCCACAGGGGTCATGTTAGGATCAAGCGGGGATGATCGTGCTGACAGGTAAGTAGGAGATGATGCAGAGTGTTTCAACCCCTGCAGAAGAGCTTTCTTCAACTTGGGATAACCACTGGGGTTGCCTCGGTCAGAGCTGGAGCCGGGGCTGGGGATGGGGCCTGGTCTGTCTTCACCGGCTGGATGTTGGACATGAACATGAGTTAGATACGCCTGTGACTCGGTGGTAACGAAGTCACACAGGCTGCAGATGTAAGGCTTCTTATCTGCAGGGAAGAGGAAGGAATTCATGAAGGTCAGTGACTGCAATAATCATCTGGAGTATATTTATTTCTGCAAACAACCAAAAGACAGCACGCATTCCTTCAGTTCACTGTGTCAGATTCAAATTGTTTCACTCAGATGTAGTTTTGTTGAACAGCCACCAGGCGTCAGTATTGACCATTTCAGTTAATTCACATATTTTCCTGAAAATTATTTCAATTATTATAAAACATATGAACATATCCAGAAAAAAATTAATAAAAAGAATACTCAAGTCATCATTTGATTCCCTTCTGTAGATTTTCTCCCTGAGTAAACACGGTTAGTTGATGTAAGATGGCCTATATGGAGCAATACCACCAAAAATACAGTTGAATAAACCTTGTTGTTTCTGTCAGATCAATTATATTTGATTACAAGGATCATCTTGTACTGAATTGCATTAAATTGTTCCCTGCATTGAGGTAATATTTTAGAATTTTTTTAGTGCAGTTTTATAAATTCCCCACAAGGTGGCAGTATGTCCCATTTTACCTGTTAATGTGCTGTTGTCACTGGGTAACTTTTCAATGTATTACTCACATTTTGGGGATTAAACAAATACAATACTAATCTCAAAATTACCAGAACTATAGTTGAGAGGATGTGAAAAGATTATAAAATATACTATCATGCAAACAGGAAAATTGGGGTTTGGAAAAGAAAAGTGTGAAATCAGACAAGGGGAAAGTGATGGAGCATTTTAACATCTCTACACACAGATATAAAAGACACATGAAGGCTCCTGTCTAGCAAATCACTCTCCACACTACACCTTCCCTTACTTACAACAACACCAGCAACCTGCCATCTGTTTTTCATTTGGCTTCCTGTTGGCAGCAGCAGCAAACACACACAGCTCAGACTCTGCCAAGGTGAATCCCTGCAGCTAATTGGGCAGTTTAGCAGGCAGGGCGGTTCCATGGATACGTATTGTTTATCAGGCTATTATTAACACAGATTTGAAATCAGTGAATAGATACACAACCCGTAAGACATATTCTCATCGCCGTAGTCTTAACAATCGATGCTTGTAGACGTTGCATGTACGCAACGTCCTGAAAACATTACGACAACCTGTCAACCGCTGTCACTTTCAACTAACACCAATTTCCCTCTTGTGAAGAGCTCTGCTGAGAAAACCGCACGGATGTCAGCTCTCATCGAGAGCGAAATTGAAACCAAAAAATTATTTGTAGGGTTATACAGGGCTGAATATTTCTATTACTATAATCTAAATATCTTATTATGTTTGTGCGACAATCACAAAGGAGGAAACGTGTCATCAACGTATAATCATCTTCAGCCCATTTGTCTAAAAGCCTATTATCTTGGTTTAAGCGGGTGTATACTGACAATTCTAATTTGCATGCATAAAAAGTAACTAAATTGCTGCGAGGGACTTCAGAGTGTTTGGGACTCGTGTGCCCTCTGAGTGTTTCGCTCCCCGTTGCCTGCATCCATCGGGAGGTCACTCTATAAATAACAAATCGCTCAGACATCAGGCAGTTTGGCTGGCTCGATGGTAAGATGAGTGGATGAATGAGAGCGGAAGTGCCATGGGAGGTAACCTCCGAGATTAGGGAAGAGTCGGAGCGGGCAAGGAAGGAAGGTAAACAAGAAAAAGGATGGACGAAGGCCATTATGTCGCTATGAGAATAAAATTCATCTAATTATCTGTGCTGCTTAACATTACAGGTAAACACCATAAAATGAAAAACCCTATAAAATAAATAAGGTTTTGTGCATACATACAGATACAAAAATATTTCAGACACTCATACAGTCATTAGATTATAATCTCTATGGTTTTGTAGAGGGTATATGCTGTAGTTCATGTATTACTCTAGAGGAAACAACCACACCTGCGACGGTTGGAGTAAGGAGAAGTACGTAAGCTACTCATGCTGGTAACTGGATGTTACACAATCCATTAAATCAGAGGGGGATGAAAGCAAGACAACACATACAGGCAGGTTTTTCAAGGCAGACATAAAAATTGACAGGAAAAACATATTCACACACAGACAAGGAGGGGTGAGGGGAGTTTCCTGAGACAGGAAGGCCTGAAATAGCACAGGGTTCGATCAGGCCTGAAGAAATGTTTGTGCTATTTTTGAACGTATGTACTAACAGGGAAGAGAAGAAACAATCGCTGCAATTCATCGCATACTTGTGATGTGCTGCTGTACCTTCTCTGAGTATCTGAGCACAATGAGAGCTCTGAATAAGTCTGCAAGTTAAATATACACAAGCTGGTGAGCCCTCATACACTCCATATTCAGGAATCTTTCCTTTGGCGTATTTCGGCTATGATTATGGGTGTCCGTCCTTGCATGGGTATGTTTTCTTTTTTCTTTTTTGCTCTGCAGTGTTTATTGGTTATAGAGGTGGAAAAATGATAGGCATCTGAAAAATGCCATCTACCCTCCTGACATGCCACTTAAAGGCACTCAGTTTCATTTGACTTTAAACTTCCTTGTTCATTGATACTTTAATTACACCACATTATCAACACGTTCCAGTGGCGGTTAAACTTTATTGACCATGTTTAATGGTATTTGTGTACAGGACTATAAAAGAACCTGAGAGCCTGTGTAGTTCTGACGTTTCGCCACACGGGGGCTCCTGTTCCCACTTCAAAGAGGCTGATGAACTGAGGAACAGCAGCTATGCAAAGCACATTTCATCCACAGATGTTTACTGCAGGCTCTAGAGTGTGATGCTTGAAGTGGGATACAGAAAAGTGTTTCTGTATATGTTGTATATGTTTACTTATATGACAGTTACACTTTTCTATTATGTTACACTTGGAAATGAAGTAGAAGAAGATCAAGAGTTGGGATGATATTGCACATGAGAAACAATGAAGCATCAACATAATCACTGACTGACCTGAGAGCTCTCCTGAGTTAGCCGTGCCCATCTCGGATGCCTGGGTGGAGGCTGGTGGAGAGTCTCCGTACCCCGGGGTGCTGGGACGGCTCGCCGAGCCCGACTCTGGATCACTGGTGGAGCCCCACTGGTCGTTTCTTGCGGTCCTCTCCTTGTCTCCCAGAGATGCCCTGCCTCCGTCCTTTCTATGGACCCGCTGGTGTACAATCATCTGATGACGACTACGGAACACCTTCCCACACTCAAAGCATTCATTGGACTTGGAGGAAGCTTGAGATGATCTTCTCCGGTCCTGGCGAGATGAAGGTCGGTACTCTGAGTCACTGAGGCTGTCTGGTGTCTGGTCTCCTGAAGAAGCATGGTTGCCAAAGCCAGAACTGCTGCGCCGGCCTGAGCTACGTTTCACTTGACCTTGCAGTACATAACGGCTGCTCTCCTTCTCAAAAACTACAGAGCCTCCAGTTAGGGTCTCCTCCCCCATACTTCCTCCATCGTACGAGGCCTTGTAACTCGGCTCTACTGGCTCTACAACCTTCCCTTTAGTGGCTAATTGCCAGGCCTGGTAGCTGCAAACTGGATCAAGCTCTGGGATTCTTTGGCCCAGCATCTTCTCTGTCTCCCCGTCTTCTTCCAGCGTCTTCTCCCCAACAGACTGAAGGTTTAAGTAGTCGAGAAATCGTCTCTTAGCAGCTGGTGAGTCCTCATCATCACAAGGTCTGCATTGGTTCTGGGATTTCCTGCCGTAGCTGACACTGTGGATTTTTTCATGGGCCCTCAGGCTCTCTTTGCTCGGAAACAGGTTCCCACATTTGGAGCACATTTGATAGGTAGACGCAACAGACCCAGTAACGATCTCAGGGTCTTGGGCTACATCGTTGATCGTGACCGGATGGTCGGCAGACTCAGTTTTTGGGCGTGACTTGGATTTGGTGCTGTGTGTTTTCATGTGAGATTTGAGGAACCAAGCCTCGCGGAACCGTCGGCCGCAGATGCGGCAGCAGTGGTCCAGAATCCCCGCGTGTTTCTTCATGTGTGACTTCAGAAACCAGGCTTGGCTGAAGACCTGGCCGCAGGTCTCGCAGGGAAAGCTGCCGTCGCTCTGAGGCTGGACCACATCCGGTTCCACCACAGCCTCTTCCTTAACACTGGACTCCTCTTCTGTGTCTGCTGTGATGTGGACCTTTTCAATATGGCTCAGGAGCTGGTCCTCCCGGTTGGCCTCGTAGCCACACAGACGGCAACAGTAAGGCCGCTGGTCGGTAACAGATTTCTCCCGTTTCATGCTCCTCACAGGCACTTTCCTCCGACTATCCTCACCGCTCTCCCCGCTGATCATCCGGTTACAAGCTGAGCTACTCTTCGTTGGACTCGTCCCTCCGTCAAGACCCTCTGAGACACCCATCTCCTCCTCCTCTGCCCCACCTTCTTCATCATCATTGGAGTGGTGGCTGGAGAGCGTTCCCAGTTTGTGGCTGCGGATGTGAACTTTGAGGTTGCCCTTCTGAGAGGCCCTGTGGTCACAGTAAGGGCATTTGTACGGGCGGGCACCGGTGTGGCGTCTCATATGCTGCGACAAAGAGCTGAGGAACGGGAAGCTGCGTCCACAGATGCTGCAGTCATAAGACCCGGGGATTTTGTCGTTCTCGCCGTCAATGTCATTTCTGTGACTGGCTTTGTCACCGACCAGCTTCTCCTTCTGACCTCCCGCCTGGGCGTCCATCACCTCCACACTGTCTCTAGTATTCATGGTGCAAAGTAATCTACCCTGTATCCTCTGACCTTTCACTAGCTCAATGAAACTTCAAACTGGGTGTTATCTGCAGGAGCACATCGAGGGATGTCGGTGTCCCTTTGTCGGTCAGTCATCCAGAGATGTTAAGACAGCAGCTCCTGAAGCATCGCCAGCTCACTGGATACGATGCCACCGATCCATCTTATCTATCTGACATCGATCACCGTCGATATATCGGTGAAACACTTGTATTGCAACACAAGCAACTTCTGTGGCCTTATCATTTATCTGAACACGTGCATTTAAGATAAATATGTTTCTGAGGTTTACTGATCTCAGGCTAAATGGAACATTTGTTCTCAGTTCTTCATTGTGTTAAGGTCAGAGATTTCTCGGAGGCGTTAACGTAGCTAATCCACCGCACGTCTTCTCTTCTTCTGTCATCGGCCTCTGTTCTTCATCTTCGGTTTTTACATCTATCAGCAGCCCTCAGATCAGACATAGCGCCCACCTGGGAGGGAAAAAGAAAGAGTTGTTAGGGAAGTGAACCTATTTCAAAGGCTTTATTCAGGTCTGCTACTTACACCAACACTGTGTAAAGAGTTGGAGCTACCTTTGTGTGTGTAGTAATGTAACCGCGAATTAACATCAACCCACAAATAAAATCCAGGATTATTTTTAGAAACATTTTATGGTAAGACAACAACACTGGTTAATTGATGAGTGGACGTTTAGAGCTTTAGATTCACTTTACATGTGTATTTATTCCCAACTTTTGCTTCCCCTCTTTCTACCACCCGAAAAACTCAACGTCGATTAAAAGAAGGGCTTATACAGAATTCACGTGACGTGTAGGTGCCGGGTTCATCCCCCTTTAAAAATTTGTGTGCGCACATGGATGTGTGTGGTGTGCAGGAGCTTGTGCAGGGCTCGGGGGGGCTCTGACGCCACAGCGGCTGAGTCGACACTTTAGACAATCAGGGTGGTGGAGGTGGTGGTGGGGGGGGGGGGGGGGAGTCGTGTTCACATCAGCAAGATCAGCAGTGCCACCATATTCCCTCCCCATTCAGGCCTCACGCACCCGCCTCAACTGACACTATCACATGACAGGGATCTTAAGTACACAACAGGAAGTGGCTCTTCAGACAGTTTGCTTTGCTCTATTTCTCAAACAGACGTCGAACGGTGTCACAGTCAGACAGGAACAGAGAGGACGATAAGAATATCACAGGGTTGACATTTAAAGCAGCATCAATTCGCTTTACTCTGTGTGAACATTTCCATGATTTTGCATATTTCTTAGCTTGTTTGTCGAAGACAAATCCCAATAAAAACCCTGCTGGAAATAAAACTGGAACATTAGTTTCATAAGACACCAGAGCCAGAAAAGTATGTTTCACTATATGAAATGTGACTGATATTTTCATTACGGGCTATTATATAAAGTGCCAGAGCCCATGAGTGGAGGCTCTAATTATAAGTGGATAATTGATCATAATCATAAGAGGATAAGGTGGAGGAGGAGGGAAGTTAGTGCAAGAACAATCGCACGTCTCAAAGTCTTGCAATGAAAATGAGCCACCTATCTTTGTAAAGTGATATATGCTATTGATGCAAGTACTATTACCACCCACAGATGTGGCTCACATATCTTTAAAGCAAAAGGTATTATCAGATCCAGGTCTAAATATAATGTTCTGTATCAGGATATATAAGAGAGGCCCCACGGTAGTTTTACCCTCCATCTGCTCCGTCTCCACATTCTCCTGTCTCTCATTAATACTTTGTTTCTTCCATTTCTGCAGCTGAAACACAGGATCATGGTCTTATTTCCTATGAAACTGCCTTGATGATTTGGGGTCAGGAGGAGAGCTGGTTGGGGGGGGGTTGAGACTATTCAACAGTAAGCCTGTCGTCCACCAGACAGTCACATGTGCAAATTGAAATGTAATGAGATTAGCCACCAGAAGGGAAACAATACGAGCTCCTCGCCGTACAGGCCGAGGGAGGGGAGAAAAAAAAAATGACAAATTGGCTTAAGGAGGGAGAAACTGTCCTGCAGAGATGGACTGGATTACTAATTACAGAAATTATCGGAAAAAAGAAGAACATGGTGAAGGATAAATGGATGTACGGGTGTATTCCTGCGGCTGACAGTCCGCTTTGTAAACCTCCATCCTACATCTGACTGACACACATAGGAGGATTGATGAGAGATGCAACTGGTGTTTCTGTATTTTAATTATCTTATTTCTGACTCAAGTCTGAGCATAGTTGAGAACGTCACCGGCCTGCCATTAGCGGATGCTTTAGCTGTCCTCCCATGAATCACTGGGAACGAGCTGAGCTCTACACTTAGCTGATGGTGACTGTTCTTTTTTCTTCCTCCTCCCTGCATGATCAGTACTGAACCTTTTTGGCAGCCGAGGTCTGAAAACGAGGAGGAAATCCTCTTGTCTTCCCGTCCATATGCGACATCTCGGAGCGGCCTGGATATTTCTGCTCCGAAAGATTTTTTCTGAGGTTCACATCTGGAATGAATCTTGAAACAAACAGTGTCAAACTGTCCCCGCAGGCCAGCGGAGGAGATGTGCAGCTGTGAGGCTTTCTGGTTCCTATCTATTTTTGCACAGCTGTTGTGTCACCAAGCCAACGTGTAGACTTAAATATCGAAAGCTAAGAGTTCTGTATTAAAAGGTTTATGTTACCAGTCATCTCACTGTCCCGGCTGATTCTGATTAAAGGTTTGTCATTTGAATTGAAGGAATTATTCAGTGTATGAAACTAGGTGGTCTGTTTCCCTTTAATAATGGCGGTAATGATGTCAATATGCTCAGCTGACACCTCTGGAAACGCCCTTAATTCAGCTTGCAGGACAAATGTTGGTGCAATAATATAAAAAGGTGCGTTCACAAAGAAAAGCTACTTCTTGGCACTTCATCGACTTCCTAAAAAGTTTGTAACAAAGAGACAAAAAGGTTCAGAAGAAGGTCCTCGCTGTGTTTTCTCTCATGTGATAGAAAACAATGTCATCAAGACAGGAAGCACCTTCATTATTGTACCCAGCGGTGACATTCATCCATAACGCACTCTCCCCCCTTATCACTGATAATGACTGGAGGTCGTTCTTGTGCAGGAAATCCTTCAAGCGGTGATGGGATCTGTTTCCCTCCGACACAACCAGCGTTTGAGTTAAGGGGAAAATACAAGGAGTTTGCATAAAGAGTGGACTTTCTGTTTTCAAAGCGCACACAAGCACACCCGCGAACAAGCAGGGCAACTGAGGAATCAAGAAGCAAAACAGAGGCGGCTTTTAATGTTGTCCACACATCTTTTGAAAAGCCTATATGTGCACACTGTGGGCTTTTAACACCGGTCCATACAGGCAGCATTGAAAGCTTAACGGCCCATACAGAGGGCTGCTCACACACACACACACACACACACACATCCACTGCTTCACGGAGCATAACATACAGAGAGCACTTTAGAGAAATCTCTGTTATCCTCTGTACAGTTGCTCATGAAGTGGAGACATTCAGTGCTCGGAGCGGGACAAAGGGAATGGTGTGGAGTGTAAAAACACACACACTGGGAGACACACAAACATTCATATACACAGTGCAGAGCCAGTGCATTCTCAGACCAATCAATAATCCATTATGAACAAACTGCTCTTCACCTCCCACCCGGCTCTAAACCAGCAGACAAAGAGGTCTGCTGTAAACTCCACGATGAAGAGCGCGCGCGAGAGAGAGAGAGGGTACACGCACACACACACACATACACACACACAATGTGCAATATTATAACAGCGGCTTGTTGAGTGAAGTGCGCGGA
>CAAKHC010006558.1:3109-18348 GCA_901007825.1 Macroramphosus scolopax | reverse complement strand
CCCCCCCCATGCTCGTGTTTCCTCCCCCCTCCACCCTCGCTGCAGCTTTGGAAAATGTGCATCCCCCATTCTGGCCACTACTGGCACCAAACGAAATTGAGCTCACGGTGCTGTGGGACCTTTAAAATGAAACGCTGTTAGTCAGCGACATCCGAGAGGAGGCAGCACAAGATGGGAGTGTGAAGATGTGCATGATGGGATTGCTCCCTTATAATGTCTTAAAGAGGATGGCCTCTCCAATCCTTCAATTACCTAAATGGACGAGATCGGGAAGGAGCATGTGCTGCCAGTGTAGCTCGACCGGACAGCTCGGATTAGTTAAGTGGTTATCCTGCGGAACATGGTAGAGGATGTATTTCACTGAAGCAGACAGGACACATCCCTTATTCAAAGTCCTCCCACTGCCAGTGGATTGTAACATAGAGGAGCTTCTCTTCAGCCTCCTGCAGCATCGTCCTCCTGCTGCTGGCAGGTCGATGAACATGTAACCACCAACGACTGGAGGTTCTGCTGAGACACTCGCAAAAACTCTAATTAAGGTGAAGATTGAAACATTCTTGTCATGTTTAAGTTCTGTTCAGGTTGCTGCACCTTCAGAAAGGCTTGCGGGTGGAAACGCTGACGTTCAGCTGTGGCTATTATAAACAGATAAAACCTCCGTCAATCCTTCACATGTCAGAGGCGGCTGCTTCTTTCAGTTTTCTTCTCGTGTATCGCCTCATCTCACCTCAAAGGCTTTGATACTCCACCTCACCATCAGGTCATTGACCAGCCAGTAAAAGCAGAAGCCCTCATCCTGTTAGAACCTGGTCTGTTTCAGAACCGTCCCACTTCCTCAGCTCCATTTCCTCCCCGGAGGAAACGCCTCTGCCGGCCACCCACTTCATCAATTGCCTTCATAATTTTAAAAGCCTTTTTTATGTTGTTGTTTTTCTCTCATATAGTAAATGGAGCCATAATTTAATATTTTAATGCATGTTAATGTGTTGTTTAACCTTCTAGCAACAATCAGGCGTCTCTAAAAGGTTAACCTTGAACGTGAGCCAGTGCAGACAGCAGCACAATAACGCGTCAATCTTTGAAAAACATCTCTGTCTAATGGATTAGTGGTTGATTGCACAGCCCCATCTCGAGGTAGATGCCATATATATTGGATAGGCATTAAAACAACCATTTCTCAATTTTCTCTCCGCCGGCCCTCAGGGTCAATGGATCGCTAGGGCAACGAAACGCTGAGTCAACACTTGCCTCTTAATTTATCTCAAGGTTTGATTATTGCTTCATCTAATTCTCCAGCAGCACAACAGAGTTAACAGACTGGATGTGGAATAAAGGGAGGAGGGTCTTGAAGGGTTGTGAAAACATGCACTGACACGAGAGGCACAAACAATATCATAAGAAATATGACAGATAGTTTAAAAAGAGATGTGTTGAGAGGAGAGAAAGGGCAGGCAGCTCCCGGCGTGTGAAGGGTAACGAGACTGTCAGTAACCTTTGTGAGATGGGTCGACATCATCCTACCGGGTCAGGAGGAGAAGCACTGATCCAGCTGCTTACTGTCCTCCTGTAGACACCGGCCCATCAACCAGTGATGTCATTCTATTGATGATGTTTCGAACACGATGTTTGGTCCATAACGTCTGTAGAATGTGATTTCACTCTCATGTTAATGTTCCCCAAATGTTTTCTAATAGAGCTGAAGTGATCCCGTTTCCAGAGATACTTGCATTAACTCCACAAGATAATACAATGTTTTAACTTTGAGGAGGAGGAGGAGGAGGAGGAGGAGGAGCGATAGGTCGGTCATCTGTGTGTGTGGCACAAGGATATTTATAGAAGAAATCAGTTTTAATTTCACTGATTAATATTTAGCAAAAGTGATAATTACTTTCATTACTCAGCTACATTCAAAGTTTCCGGCCGTAGAAATAAAGCCAACAGTTTGGGGGGGTTACTGACCCTGTCAGAACTACTTTCTCCCCGGAGGCAGCTCACAACCCTCCCGAAGTCCTGTCTTCATTAGTGAAGCGGATCACACGCTCTCCAGCTCGGAACCAAACCAGGTGAGTGAGAAGTGATGTAACAAGTTACGTAACTGCTTAGCTACAGTTAACTAATTATTAATGGTCACTTATTATCTGTAAGTGATGACAATGATAATGTTATTACGGATAACCACTAATGTGTTACTAAGATTTACCAACCAGCATCTACCGGGAACCAAGCGTGCAAACTGACCACAGAGTTCTGTCACCACAGTTGTCTATGTGTTCTGACTGCCTTGCAAAGAACCCGACGCTTTGATGTTCAAGTCAGTTTGCATGTTGGAACCCTGTCGACGCTCGAGCCTCGAGTCTCTAGTTGCTAATCGGACTGTGAACTCCAACCACAAGCAGAGGAGGAAGTCTGGGTCCAGACGTCCACCGGCTCCACTGGAAGCTGAGATTGTTTCAATTAAATCTGTGACAAAGCAAAAGTAGGACTATGATCTACATCAAGAGCAGTTTGTCAACCTGTTGGTTGTGTGCCAGGCTCCTCAGTTAATCCACACATCTGTCTTTACCAGGTTCTCTAACCGGAGGCGCCGGGCTTGAGAAGGTTCATGTGAGATGCTTGCGATACACCAATGTGACACAGGTTGAGCAATGGGCTTGTCTTGTTCTCGGGCCCCTGCTGATGCACAGTTCCCCTTTGTTCTGTGATATATTGATCCACTCAGACCTCCTCCCGAATGAACTCCAATGGCGCTCACTCTGCTCAAACCAGCTTGTGCCATAGATCTTCTGTTTTAATGTTCGCTCACACTGCAGCTGCAGGAGGAGAGTCTCCACGACAACCTGAGGACCCTTATCTCTTCATTTACCTGACGCTGTCTGTCATCTTCTGATGATACCGTCTTTGATTGGACTGATCACTGTAAGACTGTCCTCAATGTAGCAGCCATAACAGTGAAGTTAGGAGAGTTAATGTGACTCACATGACGATATATACTTCATAGAAGCAGCAGCTAGTGTCGCTTATTGCCAGGTCATAATAACCAACATGCTGTCTCACTGATGAGTCACTGGTGGTGTAACACAGAACAGTAATGATGATGAAGGTAAACCACGGACACCTCTCACTTTCTAAATAAGCTTCTCTGGAGGTAAATAGCTCTGTTTTAATCACTTCTGTGTTGCATGTTTGGAAACCGAGCGCCCTCATGCATTCTGTTCCAAACATATTATAATCAAAGAGGGGATTACGTGTGTGAATACGGTCCATTAGTGCTGCCTCCACCCTGGCCGAACACTGTGTGGGATGAAAGGGAGGATTTATCTGCACAGCCTCATCACATGGTGTGACCAGGGGCCGGGAGTACAGAGGTCTTTCTCTCAGGTGCCATGGAAACCAGCCCACCTCTGGCTGCTTGTCCTCTTGTCCTCCACTCGCCCTCTGTACTTTTCCTGTGCAGATATTTGGCTGATGCTCTGTGGAGGATTCTCAGGCCTGTCGAATGTTTTTAAAGCTGTTTGTTTCAATCCTGTTCCCTCTGAAACTCAGACGATGAGCTGAGCATATGAAGGTTACGATGATATAACCAACAAACATCTTCGCCTTTCTTTCTTCATCACATTCGGTTTTTAACTTCGTCACTACGTGGTTTTCTTTACTGCGCTGCATCGCCAGTTCTTCTTCTCTGCACTCATGTTCATCATAGCAGGAGAAGCACAGGTGTTTGTTATTACCGACGGCTTCACTCCTTGATACGACGGGCCAGCGATCAGGGTGCCAGGACCCCGAAACAGCTGAACAGTTCCTCTGACATTCATATATAAACTATATTTACTGTTTCACTCTGCTCCTCCGAATGTGGAAGGGCTGCGAACAAAGACTCTCCGATACGGAGGGACCGATGTTCTTTATCAATCAGAGAATAACAGAATCTACAAAGAAGATACTGAACACAATACTGACATCACTGAAACTACCATGAGTTGGTCATTATTCTGATAATCAATAGTGACTCCAGGTCCGATGCTCCTCCACAGACGATGATGAGAGATGAGTGTTACTGGTTTGAACAGCAGATTCCATGCTGGTTCCCAGTTCAAATGCTTTACTCTATTAAACAGTGAAGAAATTCTCCATCACAAGTAAAAAGTCCTGAAAAGAATTGAAAAGCAAAATGTATCAGAAGCAGCAGCGGTGGTGCAGGAGAGGAACATGATTTTATTTCTGTATACATATATGTTATCCTTTTACTCCCTCTACCAATGCTCACCTTGCTCTACATGATGTTGATCTTTTATTTAATTTATTCATTAATACATACAGCTGTTTATGTGGTGTTTTATTGTTCCTGTTGGTGAAAAATAAATAAATAAATCATATATAGAAAAATAGAAACATGATAATAAACCTTATTATTACTGATATATGAATGTAATGTTTTATTCAGAGCGTATATATATATACATATACATATATTACTATTTAAATTATATTTACATACATAAATATTCATGATATTGTATTTTATTATTTTATTGAATTACAATCTCACCACATGTTTGAGAAGTATAAGTATAGTTCCTTTAAAAGTACATATAATGATCATTATTATTTATGAACATTGAAGTGCAAAGTTGCATCTCTTGAGAACGTGAACACCTCGATACATTCGGAGATGAGAAATACATCATGTAATACAGACGTCATTTCTTTTCCATCTTCAGCCAGATGTTTGTTGGTCCTCCGTCCGTGGGCCCTGCAGGACGTCCAGTCGGAGGTGTGAGGGTCCGAGCTGCCGGTCCGTCCTTCCCCTCCATCTTATCTGTGTCACAATAAGAAGCTTCCTTTGTTACTTTTAACAACTGTGAAGGTTTCACAGAATCTCGCTGATAATTCGGTCGTCAGAATTCATGTATTCAGCCCGGCGCTCTGTTATATACGGCTGATGTCTGCCATTGAAGTATTTTATCTATTAACATTTCTTGTTTTATCATTAGTGATCATACATCAGTCTGGGGGTGGAGGAAGGATGGATGCAGCGCTGTGATTTGTTTGCTTTGCTATGTAGCCGCAAAGTATCAGCATATATTTAGCTTTCTAAATGCAGCGCTAACATAACCCAGCAGATGTTGGGGAGTCATATGGATGTTGGTGTAACAGAGACCCCCTCAGGTATTCTCATTATTCTACTACTGAGCAGATGGTAGGGAAACTTACCACACATACTATTATCCATCATACATATTCTGCTCCACATTTACATAGCCAGGGCTTCACAGGAGCTCCTACGGGGAGAGAACCCAGCTCAGGGATTGTACTGCAGCTCCACCTGAGGCTCAGGAAGACAGTCGGAGATGTCACTGCCGCTACACCTCAAACTCAAATATGCTAATAGTTATACAGAGGAATTCCAATGGGCACGTCCCAGTATGGTTTGAACAGCAAGAAAGAAAAATCTGAAGTTTAATATCAACCCGGAAATGTTCTTATAAAGAAACAGACACGCGGCCTGTCACTTATCAGAACTGATGAATATACAATCAGGTGACCTCCCGACCTCAGATTAGTCAACACATTCTGCCTTCGATCATTTAAAGGCCACGAAAACACATTTCCTCCGTCACTTCTCATTCTGAGTAACGAGGTCTGCCAAAGTTGGACATTTCGGCATTTGTGATTTTGTCTGAGGTTTGAGATGTGTTGGTTGAAAACAAGTGATGTCACACATTTCTAAGGGCCAATCAGGAATTAGCTACATTTAATAATAACGTTGAGTTATCTATCTGATCTATGGGTGCCGGAAGAATCAGCAGTAACCTTGATGTAAAGCTACACTCTGTAGGGATGCTAACCAGCTAGCTTCGGACCGCCGTGTGTCATAACAACACTTTGTACCTCAGGAAGCGACAGAGAGTCGCCTCACCTGAACACGATGGTTGCACCTCTACTGACGGAGTTTACTGACTCTCATTGTCCAGAGCTCTTCACCCAGCAGCAGTGAAAAAATGGAACAATACACGAGCTCCAAGCTGATCCTGGCTGTAGAAACAGCTGTACCAGAGGGAGGCGCCGATTTTGGACTTTGAAATATGAAGCGCCAACTTTCTCCAATTAGATGCAAATGATACATAAATAAATGAATAATCAGCTTCATTGATTTTTTATGACGAAGGAAGTTCAGTGAACAAGACCTCAAGGCAACACATGTTGAGTCCTGGTAACACGGGAAGTAAACAGAAGCTCCAGGACACCTTTAATGTCAAGAATCAATATTCTGAAACTGAGGTTTCAGGGTCTTTCTGGACATTTACTGGTGACGAAGAGGGAGGGAAACTGCTTCGAAAATGAATTCTTAGCAGGAGAAATGAAGTCCGGTCAGTCGTCGACATCACTTTTGAGTCCAGCTTGATGTGAAGCTGCTCACAGTGTAACAGTATGTGCACACGTTCCTTATTATGTGTGTCACACATGTATAAATCCAGGCCGATGATTTGTGCAGCGCTGTTCATATTTCAGTTGCACACTAGACCTTTGCTGCCCCTCCTCCTCCTCCTCCTCCTCCTCCTCCTCTCTTCCCTCTGAATGGCTCTCAGTGGCAGAGAGGAGCAGCGGCAGTGAGGCAGCACTGGGCCTGAAGGGCACTTTTCAGCCTGGCCAGACACACTCGGGCCTTGCTGCTTGGCTGCGCAACATGGGTCACCGCCTTACATGAGGAGAACCCTGCCAAAGTCAGCCAAGCGGAGCCCTGCAACATACCTGAAAATGGATGAACAAAGTCGACGCTCCACTGCCCACTGCAACGTAACAAGCGTGTTTTACTGTAGGACGCTTTTGATAACATCACATGGAAACAAAATTAAAATTTATGTTATCACAACAGTGATTTTCATCATGTGTGTCATCAGGGGGCTCCACCCACTGGGGGACGTTCACGTCGGTTCTGAGAGACGTTGGACTCTGCAGAAGCACAGCAGGTCTAATATCCGGATGTCTGACCAGGACTTCCTCTTGGACATCTTCTGGATGTGCCTCTGCTCAGGGTTAGCGTCACCCAACTTATATGAATGAACAGATGGTTGTGATGAGTGGACCTTCCATCCAACAGCCTGTAGGTGAACTGGTCTCCTGTGGAGGGGGCGGGGGGGCTCACTGAGGGCAGAGGGGGAAGCTGAAGCTGATCTCTGCCAGCCAGAACTATTCATTTCAGTATTCATGATCTATGTATCACGGTGTTGCTCCAAAGAGCATCTCCAACTTCTCTGCATCCCCTTCACATTGTGGTGGTCGTCGTTTCTGGAGAGGCACCTCAAGGTGGGGCTAAATGGTCTTCTATTCCCAATCATGTGGTGGAGGCGGAGTCTGACTCCCGTGCTCCTGGCTGCCGCTGCCTGCCTCGCCTCTACTGTACATGACAAAAGCAGGAGGATGGAGTGAGTGAAATAAATCCACACTTCTTATGTCTCAGTGCCACTTTTTTGTCATTTGGCAGGAATCGGGTTTTTTTGGATCACTGCGCAAATTGCAAGAAAAAGTGTCCTAGTTGCTGTTAGTAGTAGAAAGCAGCAGGCTGCCCGTGTTGTCCACACACACCCTGCTCCAGTGAAGGCGGCAGCACTTCAGATCACATTTCACATTCAGCTCCGACCAGCTGAGAGAGACACAGACTGACTCGATCCTCCGCTTCTCCTCCGACTAAAAGCCGCTGCGAGGAAGAACCGGCTGCGCGGCGCGAACGTTCAGGCACCGCTGGGATTTTTTCCCTCTTCCCTTTTTCTTTTATGTATTTTTGCAGGATTCCAGCAGTGACATCGCCACAGAGAATTAGATAAGAGCGTAGAAGAGATGGACGAGCAGCCGAGGTTGATGCACTCTCACACGGGGGTGGGCATGGCAGGGCACCCCGGCCTGCCGCAGCACATGCAGGAAGGCACCGGAGGAACCGACGGCGACGGAAGGAAACAGGACATTGGAGACATTTTACAGCAAATTATGACCATCACGGATCAAAGCCTGGACGAAGCCCAAGCCAGGTAAAGACTGACGGGTTGAGCCGGAGGCGGCGGACAACCAGAGCCGATTCAAAAGATACACAGATGTATAATTCTGTAACAAATATCGAACTATAGATGTCAGAGAAACGTTGTTCAGCCTGCAGCCGCAGCTGACTGACAGCACAACAAAGATGGGATGAGTTTGTTTCACATTCAAATAACTCCGCGAAAATAACAATAATGAAAACAACATCAACAGTGATATTAATCATTATAATTATAGTAATAATAACTTGATTTATAAAGCGGTTTTCAAAAGTCATTCAGTCACAAAGTGCTTCACAATAAACGTGTGAATATGTTGTTTATTTCAGGTGAATGTCAACATGTGGAAACACTTCACACGTCATTTATTGATCATCACAAATACATCTTATTTTATAAATATGAAATATAATTATACCTACTTACAGTTCAGACTGTATCACAGCTCGTAGACTCAATGCAACTCTTATTTATGATGCACAATTCATTCATTCAATGCAGGATAATCCACCATAAATTCACAGAAGCTGCAAGAAAGTGATAAAAATATCTATCTAAAAAATAGATATTTTCTGTAGTTTGTCAAAAAGCACTTTAATATCTGAACTGTATAATTTAAAAAATCTCAATGAAACAGTTAATGTGCCTTAATAAATGTGTATCAGTAAATATTCATGTAGGTAAAATTGCTAATGGTTCTAATAATGGAGCACATATACAGTTATTATCTGTTCAAAGGTTGGTTGTCATTGTGATGTCACTGGGACATCTGAAGCAAATTAAAATTTAAATGAAAATATGCTGCTGTGCAATAATTTAGAGGTTGAGTACATTTGTGTACACGTGAGTTTTCTGATGAATCCACTTGTCTGTTGCAGGAAACACGCTCTGAACTGTCACAGAATGAAACCAGCTCTTTTCAATGTCTTGTGTGAAATCAAAGAAAAAACAGGTACGTTGATATTTTCCTCTGCGCTCTCATAAGAGAACATAAACACTGAACACTGCACCACCGCTGTCTGCACACTGCCTGCAAGGAAACGCAATAAGTCTCTTTAACTAGGTGGAATAGATCCACACAGGGTTCTCCAGTGAAGGAACGTCCAAACAATCCAGAGAGGCACAGCACCGGATCTCTGTTGGCTATTTCACCATCAACAGTCCCGTTCGTGTTGGAGATTCAGTCACAAAACAATTCACCATTTAAAGACGTGTGTTTCCTCGTGTGGCCAGAAACTCCACAAACTGTTTCGCAACAGAAGTGTGGACAATTACCTCGAGCGGCTCTTATCAATTATTGTGTCAAAGTATGAATGAGCTTCTTCTCATGCTATTGTGGAATAATAGAGAGTATTGTGCAAATTGTCACGAGCACGTTGACGTCTCCCCTTGTGAGTTAACTGTCAAGTCGGGTGAACACGTCTCTTTCTATTCTGTAGTGTGTCTCTCTATTAAAGCAGTTGTGAGAGAGCATGTCAGCAGAATAATTGCTAGGAGAGAAATAAGGTAACATTGGAGGCGTAAGTCATGTTTCCAAATCAGTTTCCCGGAGACATTTTTTGAAATTGTCAAAGATAGAATTCAGTGCACTTCAGACTGATCGGATGCATCACATCTTTTATTTTCCTGTCTGCAGACTGATGGGCTGTATAGACTCTTCAGAGCTCACACAGTTGAGATATTGAGTTGCCGAAGCCTGCGAGAGGCACCACCGCCTGTATGTTTCACACTCATTAGTGCATGAACTCCAGTGGCACCGACGGAGGATGAGGAGGATATTGTTTTCATTGTCTCCATAGCTGCTCTTGCTCATACTTGACCTTGGTGGCGGTGATGACTGGCGCTGTTTATATTGTAGCTCGCGTGCGGTTCCAGCCCTCGCCTGGTGCTTTCATGGATGTTTTCATTGAAGTTCACCTCGCTGCCTCCCCCCCCCAGCCCGGCAGTTTATCTTAAATCGGCCACTGCCTCAGGAGAGAGCAGGGGGCCTTTTGAAGCTTGCTGGCTGGCTCTTCTTTTCTTGTTGTCTTGGTAGTTTTTTCTTTTTTCGGGGGGGGGGGGGTGACACAGTTATGCATAGTGTTTTACTCCCCGGCGCTTCTCGGAGTTCATCCAAAGTTCGGCTCTGCTGAGAGTACAAAGTAACTTGGACCTTTTCCTGCCTGCTCACCGGTTCTTTTCTCTCAGCTGGCAACCTATAAATACGAGGAGCATCTTTGAGGAGGGGACGTGTCGTCTGCGTCTCCACACTTTCATTTCAGTCGGCTTTGTTGCAAGTTTCAGTGAGAAACTGTTTCCTGCGTTTCAAACCGTTTCCTCAAGTCAGTTAGAAATGGAACAAACGTTTGTTTCGCCTTAAATTTATGATGCACGACTCTGGTGGTTTAATTGTTGCTGTTGATTGTTGTTGGTGTTTGTGTTTCCTTCCTCTGCTGAATCATCACAAACTCCACAGTCAACAACCATTTACTCACCAGTTCACCTCGACTTTCAGCGTTCATTTAGCAGGTAAAATGTATTTACTTGCTGTTATATACGTCACACTTTTATAATTATCTATTGATAAATATAAATACTCCAGATCATATTTCCTTCAGTACGTTGTGAAGTTTGAAGCCACCTGTCACGTCCCCGCTAGAACTGAACATCAGTATCAACTCAGTTATTTAAACATCTGGAAAGCTTCCCTGTTTGTTGTATTAAAATCAGAACCTCAGTGTCTTTAGTTTATAATTTAGAGCGTTCGGCTGTTTGACGTTTCAGTTCTTAGTGTTAGAAGCTGATTCCAACTGTAAACAGGACATTTTATCCACGGCTGAAAATCAATAAAAAAATGTCCAATTAGTTTCATACTTGATTTGTAATTTTACAGCCGAGCTGTTGTTTATTTCTCGTTTCATTTTGCTCTCCTGTGTTACGTGTTAACTTGGTCACTGCGTCTCCTGAAGGACCTGAAACAGTTCCTGTCTCCTGTCCCGTCACAAAGGAGCTGCAGCTTCAGTAACTGCAGAGCATCTGGATGCAGGGACGCTGTGTGTGTGTGTGTGTGTGTGGCGCTGGCTGGCTGCCCCCCCAGCAGCTGACAGCACCTGCAGGCAGGACACGGCTGCCGGGCCCATCCAGAGCCTGAACTCCTGACCTGCTCTGAGTATTTTTACTGGGACGACGTGAGAGACGGCCGGCAGAAATATTTAGAAGTATAAATAAGCACAATGGTGCAGCAACACCGGGAGGAAGAAGAAGGAAGGAAGACTTTACCCAAACAAAAGCTCTTTCTCTTCTTTTCTTTCCTTTCCTTTCCTTTCCTTTCCTTTTCTTTTCTTTTCTTTTCTTTTCTTTTCTTTTCTTTTCTTTTCTTTTCTTTTCTTTTCTTTTCTCACCTGCTTTCATTACAGACATATTTGTCTTTTCTTCCTTCCTATGAATCCTGTTTTCAGCGTCAGTGTGGCATTAAAATAAGTTATAAATGATTAAAGACATCAGCAGGTTCCAGAGAAGGTAAAACCATCAGTGTGTTGATGATGTCGAGCCTCACCGGTGTCGTCTCTCTTCCCTCTGCTGCTCTGGAACCTCCACTAACTGGACTCATGGCTGTAAATATGTTGATATCAGTTAATATAACACAGCTTCATCTGGAGTTTCTCTCCGTCTCTCCATCAGTAGAAACGTTCTTATAGTTTTCCCTGATTTACTTTATTTGGGACTTTGATGCTTTTCTTTGGTTTCCCGCCGTCACTTTCTTATGATTGATGAAAAGGCCTCTTTATATAAGCAAATAGTGGACAAACTGATTTGTAAAATGAGCCACCTCGACCTCTGTAAACACTTCAGCAACGTCATAAATCCTGAGCAGTCACACAGAACTCTGCCTCGACTGAGCTGCTCGGTAAACGGGACTCTGACTTGCTGTTTATTTTCTCTCCTCTCAACCTCAACAAAAGGCCGGCGTTCTTGCGGCCCGTGTTTGTCTAGTGTTCGGTTTCAGGCCTCGGGGATCCTCCATTTATAAAAATGACTAGCCGGGTGATGTAATGTTATTTTTTGAAGGGTGAAAATAGGGTGTTTTACAGAGGGCAGCCGAGCTGTGTTTGACAGGGTGAAATGAGCCAGAGGTCTGATTATAGAAGGTGCATGGAAGCCAACACGGCATCGACTTGTCAGCTCGCTCAGACGCCTGAACGCAGCTCAGCTCCGCATGTGTGGACACTTTCAGTTTAACCAGGCTGGTTTACTGACGACGACATCAGATCATCAATTAGTAGTTTCAGCTGCAAAGCACTTTTAGAATCCATTAATGATTTCAGTAAGAACATTCTCAAGTTTCCACCTTTTCTTTGTGAGAGTCTCACAGTTTGTTACATTCAGAGATGGAACTCTGGATGTTTGAATACTTTTAGTTTTAGTTTTTCTCAATATTCTCTTTCATCAGAGTGTGAAGTGAATATTCAAACGTTTCAAATACGAGCCCTGACACACTGCTGTGGAGGTGATGGGCCTGTGAGGGCAGTCACACACGGCGATGACAGACGACTGGTGATTGAAGAGATGTTGGGCTGCCACCATCAGCGTCCGTTCATCTCTCCAGCATTTTCTCACTTAACATATCAACTGTTTGGTTCATAAAATTGCATAAAAACAGAGAGAAAGGAAACCTTGAACCAGTTAATGTTGGTGTTCATGCTTGGAAAATTATACATTTATTTATAATGAAAACTGATGAATACTCTGTTTTTATGCATATGTATATATATATATATATATATATATATATGTAATGAGTTTTATTGGGACGTGTGCTCCGAGAGCCTCGTGTCGGGGGGTCGAGAGCGTCTCTCGGCGGCAGCAGACGACTTGAATCTGTGCAGCTTTTGTCTGCCTGTTGTTCTTCCACCTCGGCGCTGATACGGCAGCGTTCAGGGGGGAGAAACGCCTGCTCGCCTCTACAGCTGTTTCCCTGATCCCTCAGCTTAATCATCCACAGAGCGAGAGGAAGAGCTAAAGTCTTAATTCTCCTCAGAGGATGTCGACAAGTACAGAAAATATGTTTTGATTAACCAACAAACGTTGGTTTTCTGACATTTGTAGTGAATTTGCTGCAGAATCCTAATCACAGGATCATCAGTGAGTGACAGGATTGTAAATGGTGTGTTAATACTATTACAGTATAGAACAATGTGGTTACATTATACATTATGCAAATTGTCAGTTGCCTAATTGATACATGTTAATCATATTAAGGAGCTTAATTATAGGAATCTTACTGTGCTGTGATTTGGTAATTAACACTGACATCTCATGTACAAGTGATCTATTTTTTCTCTTCCGTGATAGTTTCCCCTCGTCCCCCTGAAATAAAGCACTGCATCACTTTGATGCTTTTAACTGACTTATTTGCTGAATCTTCCCAACTGATATTGCTTTTTGTCCCTCGTTGCTGAAGGCCACTGGAATGCTATTTACGGAAAAATTACATTTAGCTGCGAGCAGCCTCGCCGGTTTGTAGAATGAAGGCGAGATCGAAGTGGACTTGTAAAAGAGCTCGGGCCTCAATCTTTTACCTGAATGTCGACTCCTGCGCTCAACGCGGGGAAATGATTGCTTAAATATCACTCTTCTGCCGTTTACCTCGCTCACTTCTCTCTTCGCAATCTCGGTCCCTGCAGGTTTGGTTTGCCCTTTTTTTTTATACCAGCCTCCTTAATATGTTACGAATTTAATCAAGTCTGCAAATTTGTTATGCACGTTAAATTGAACATGCATTGGCACATTCGAATGTGGTTGCCATACCAACCCCCCAGGAGTTCATTTTCCATAATGTAGTGTTTGGAATCTCATTTCCTCCACTCTCCCCTGCTGCTACTTGCGGACGCCACCTCCAGGCTTCCACTGTATGTTCGCTCTGAAAGAGGTTTGGCTGCCACCGCTTTCAAACACTGGGGGGGGGGGTACAGAGAGAGAGAGAGAGAGAGAGGCCTCTTTCAACGTAGTGGAAATGACACAAATTAATATACACTACTTAAACCAGACCAAGATTAATGGTTCCCTTTCGCCGCAGCTTAGTCCCACTGTCAGTTGCCGGGTGCTCGTTGGACAAAATCAACACTAATCAACATTTATTCCACTTCTGCCCTGGGCTCTCAGGAGTCTGGCAGGACTGCATCCCCCCCTTCCCTCCCAGCAATCCACCCCTCCCTTCGTCCGTCTCGCTACGCTTTTCACCTCTCATCCAGCTCCTCCATACATCACCCTCCTCACACCGCTCGGCTCCTCGGAGGAGAGTGTGCCCCCTCCCATCAGGCCACATTAGAGTCATGATAGATTTTCTCTTTTCATTTGCATCTGATATTTAACGCAGCAAAGCAGTTGCTCTGTCACTTTACTGTACAAGTTGTGCGCGCGTGCGTGTGTGTTTGCGTGCGTGCATGTGCGTGTGTGCGTGTGTGTGTGTGTGCGTGTGCGCGGGGGCTTTTGTCTGGGTTTCCAGTCATTCCAGTCAGTAACAGTATCGGCTCTCAGTCTCCTGCATCATTTATTATTTGGTTGTGAGTGTGTGTTTGTCAGGTTGTGTATCTCAACATTACATTTAATTTTAGATTCTCCCCCACAGGGAAACTGCCCCCCCCCCCCCCCCCACACACACACACACACCCAATGTTCTCCAACAGGAAGTTATCTCATTTCCAAGTAACTTTACATTTTATATTTCGCATTCAATTTAAATCAACACTGGATATCGTACTTTCTTTTTCTTCTGCGCTGGCAGTCGTGGCCTCCACACATCAAGTCTCTCAGCTTCAGCAGCAGCAGCCCCCCCTCACAGGGCAACGTGATGAATCCCTAAAGCTTATAATTAGAAGAGCTAACGCTGGCTGCAACTCATCTCTTTGTCATCCCACCAGCTCTGATGGAAGCTCGCTCATGGGGACAATTATTAAGAAACACAGCAGAAATTAAACAGTTTGTTTCTGAGCTGCAAATATAAACGTAGAGCAACATTCTTCTGGAAGGAGGTTCCATACCTGGAACATCTACAACTTCCATCCATAAGTTGTTATTCTAGTTTTACTTAACCCTAACCCAGCAGAAACAATAATTAGTTAAATGTAATAATTTACACACTCTTTAAACCATTTTATTAGGGACGTCCTTCTTCATCATCACAGCAAACAAGATATGTTTTTTTATTTTCCGACTGTCCCCAAATCAGAT
>CAAKHC010006532.1:93660-105160 GCA_901007825.1 Macroramphosus scolopax | reverse complement strand
TTCCTTGTTTTTTTCCATCTTGTTGAGCATGAATGGAGCTATAGTTTATTCAGCGAGAGATCTGCCAGCCAAAGAGAAGTTTCTAAAAGTAATTTTAGTTGAAGGTAAACTTTCTCGCAGCCTCCGTAACAGACTGCAGTTCAATTCAATAGACAAACAACTAATGAACTCATGATAAGTTGTGACTGCACTAGTTGGTTTAAACAAGGCGAGTCTGTTACTGCATGTGTGTCTGGGCGTGCTGCTGGGAGTTCAACTGTGGTGATAAGTAGGATAATGAGTTAGCTTGTTCTGGTGTCAGGAGGGGAGGTCTCGCTTCTCCTTCGGTTACCGTACACCACTCTGAAACCAATGCTCAATACCAGCTCAATACAAGTAATGTACAAATGTAATGAAGTTTGAATAGAACCTGGCTCCCAACCTTAGAGACATGCAACAATTAACACCCATGCTGGAATAAGAAGACAGTCCTGTCTGTATTGTGTAACTGAACCTAAGGCATTGCATGCATCACGACTGTCCTCGCCCATTCGCAACCAATGAGATTCATGTGCCATTCACCTCTGTTGTTAGCAACCACAGGTGGTGTCATTCACATTATAACAGACCCATGTCCAACCCAGTTTGGTAGCATGCCGCTGTACGGGTTCCCCGTCAGTCCAACTGATGTGTCACTGCCCTCCAAAGAGTAGTCAAAGCGTGTGTACTATGACGCAGGATTAGTGGATTAGCAAGGTATGTGTTACGGACAACTGGGATTTACATTGTCACAAAGGTGTCTCTCTTTTAACCCTGGCTGTGTCAACAATGACAGAACCCCGTCCTCAAGGGGCGGCTCCTGATGTCCCACAAGGCTGATCAGGGCGGGACCGATTGAACGCAGAGATGGGCTCAGGGTCCAGGGTACTGCGAGCTGGGACCCAACACCGCTCCTCAGAACCGTAGCCCTTCCAGTCCACCAGGTGCTGGTGTCCCCTCCCACAAAGCCTTGTTTTGTTCTTGCACTTAACAGTGTACCCCGCCCCCCTGAATCAATGAGGCGGGCGGGTGGTGGGGGCAGGTTGCAGAGGACTCTCCTTCACAGGCTTGATGCATGAAACATGGAAGGTGGGATGATACCCTCGATGTCCCAGATCAAAGCTCTGATTGCACAGGAAGGGAAATAATCTCCATCTCCACAGGGTTCTCCTTCTGGAACTGGTGAGAGAGAGCGTCAGGTTGGATATTCTTGGAACCTGGGCCATGGGAGAGAGTGAAACTAAACCGATTGAAATACAGAGCCCACCGAGCCTGGTGGTAGTTCAACCTATTGGATGTGCGGATATACACAAGATTTGTGTTGGGAGGTTCCGCTAAGTCGAGCAAGTGTCTCCACTCCTCCACTGCAGACCAAATGATTTGCATTCCTAATGTCCAGTTTGGAGAAAACAGTGGCACCTTGGATCAGTTCGAATGCAGATATAATGAGTGGGAGGGGAAGCTGTTCTTCACGATGCATCTCCGGAGCTGACAGGGACAACAACCAACCCCTGTTTGGAGACGTGCCAGGAAGGAGATCTATAGCACAGTCATAGGGTCTGTGTGGAGGCAGTGAGGTGGCCAGAGCTCAACTGAAGATTTCCTTACAACCCATTTACAATCTGGGCTGTTGTGGCGGGAGCGTAGAAGTTAGCAGACCTTTGTAGATGCTGCTCAACTGGGTCAAATAAAGCTCTCTGCAGGGAGACTGCCCAGATACTGTGAGTGATTCACTGTCCTGTCGTTTTTATTGATCTGTGATCTGGATAAGATGCTGCAATCTAAAACAAACACCTGATGTCACTATGACATGTGTAGCAGCCGACTGTGACACCTACCTTTGTAATGGTAGGTCTTATCAGAGTAGCAAGCAAGCAAATGACATCTGGTGTTATTTGTATGGGACGAACATGCTCTCTGCACCTGTACTCTATTTAACATGCCTTAATGGGTAGAGACCGACAGATTCTCTTATCTGAAAAGAAGCATCTAAATTGGAATGTATGCTGGGGAGTCTTTTGACAAAATAACAAAAACATCAGCCATGTGTATTTCAAAACGTGCACACAATTAAACGGAAGGAAAGCCAAGGATATCAGAAAATAAACTTCTTTACCATCAGAAATTCATGAAGCAAACAGCCGTGAACACAAGTATATCGGACGTGGGTCAAGCAGACTACCTCACCCAGAAACTGCATCCCCTTAGGGCACTGCGACTGAATACTGCAATACAACTCATACCAGAATTACATCTACAAACAACACTGCTGTGTAAGGAAAAATGTATGGACACAAGATGTTGATTTGTACCATATTCAAATGTTCTGTGTATATTCGACATGCAGTTCAGTCTGGAATATTGATTGGCTGGAAGTTCACTATGGTTCACCATCTGTCAAAGTAGACTGAAGGTGCATCTGTTTGTCATCTGTACAAATTAGAGCATTGATCTGCTGAGATTAAGGTTGTTGTGCAAACAGCATGACAGCCATGGAATTTTCCATGTTTCCATTAGCTTCTCTGATGTAAGATGGTACAAATGCAAATTGGTCTGTCTTATATTTACAATAGTCAGGGTGAGAGGAACTCAGTATCACAGTATCAGCTCCAAATACTCTGTACTTGACTATACTACAACTACTACTATACACAAGAAGAGTTTCTTCCAGACATGACTACTGTTATACTGATCAGTAATTATTTGGAGTAATTGCGGTGGGTTAGGGCAATGAGTTTACTCATTGTCATGGCAACCAGTATCGCATGTCTATAACGTAATGTAAATATTTCTGTGCCAGGACGTAATTGGTTGTTTCGTGTGTGGGTTCGTCTGTGTGGGATACATTCACTGCTCTTGTATTTCTACCTCTTTGTCTGCTGCAATCATCACAAATGCAGAACATCTCAGAAATGAGTCAGGACGCTATTTGTTGTGTTTTTCTGTTTTTGCTATTCTGGTCGCCCAGACTTTTGACCCATTCAGGCTCATGCCATATTTACCACACTAATCAGTGTTTGTGTGCGTGTGCATAATAATTTGCAAAGTGAGCGTATATATGAATGCAGTTTTAATAACAGTAGCTCTACTGTGTGTCTGGGTTGAAATGACTCAGGTAAAGGAGGAGCACTTCAAAACAAAGTAGTAGAATGCTGCGTTGAATGGAGCCTTTGAGGCAGTGCAGGGGTGTTTTGTCATCGCTGTTTATATGCTATCACTTCATATTGACTCATGCAAACTTAAAAATCCTTTGCTCTCACTTGTTTCCTGTTGGGGAACAGTTACGACAGTAAACAAACCTCTTGTCACTCTTTGTGATCCCTCTCACTTTCTTTTTCTCAGGACGATTTCAGTCAAATTTCAGCCTAACCCATCCCATTCTTCCATTCATATATCATCCCACTGTCATTCCTTATTAGCCATTGATGGATACACTTGCGTATTCTCGAGACATCAGAAAGTGCTAGTTTTTAGTTTCCTAGTCAACCAGAAGTACAGAATGTTCCTGGCCTCAAAACATATATCACAAGATTTCGTTACGCACACACACCCCTGTGTGGAAACCAGTGTAGGTTGCACATATGAGTTGTGTTATATTTCAACATGCTGGCTCAATACAGACTACATGATGTACTGTGTTGTAGGGCAGGGTGAAAGGAAATACACACGTTTTTCCGTTTACCATCGCCGCCATCTACATCACTGATCTCCTGACTGACACACTCCACACTGTCAGTTATTGCTTCAGGTTCATGATAGCTGAGCGTTATTCAGTGCAGGTTGTAGGAGACAAAACTAATTGAAATTCTAATAATGCCTGAAGAAAAAGGAGATTCCTCTTCAAGTGCAATACTAGATTCTTTCCTTTGTCAGTAGTCAGGGATAGCAGGGGGTGAACAGAAGAACGTTGAAGAAGATAGAAATGGGTCCGATACGGACGGCGTCACAGTCTTCTCATGGAAATCACAAGGAGCCTATTCATCTCTGAACCTTGAGGATAACTCTCGTTTACAAGAGGAAATCTGCTATGAAGAGGTTAAGGCATATGAACCTGTGCTTGAGGTGTATCGCCGCCCTTTCATGTCCTGGGAGAGAGAACATTGGCAAACATACCATCAATGTCCAGGGCTGATTTTTACTCATAGTCAATCCATTGTTAGTGATGATAACAATTAACATTTTAGTGTGTGTAGGAATCACAAGACAAGGAAAATCATTAGGAGACAGCTTTGCATCTGTAGTATATTAATGTCTACGCTATAGTTATTGGGGGATTTGTGCTTGTAGTGGTTAACAGTGGTTAAGTAGAAATACAATTCTAGTACTGCTGAAGAAACAGTCCTAGCAGCAGTTAAGTCCCTCAGCTTGAATTTCCATCACAGTGGCTATCAGTTACTGCAGCGTTATCTGAAGACGTGATTAGTGGTGGCCCTGTCAAACTTAATGAGCGGGTCTTAATGACGTATTTGACTTTGTAAGGTGATGTCCTCCCCTCGGAAAGTGCAGTTGCAGGCAGAATCTCTGACACGGCATAATCAGGAGGTCTCTATTGGAGAGTCTATCATCTTGATTGAGCTCAAGTTTTGCCAGTGAGGCACCAGCTGGGCCCAGAGCTCCCAGAGGCATTAGCAAAGTGGGAAGGAAATACAATAAAGTGCCAAGGCCAATTAAACTATAAATGCATTAGGTGCAGCTTGCTTGTTGCAAGTCCATTTGTGGCAGAAGGATTCTAAGAAAACTGCTGCCCCTCATTTTGCATAATGTAAAAAATTCTTTAAGAGTTTGACCTCTGGGTCAACATGCTGGATATAATTCATGGTGAAGCAGACTCCATCCTGACCATGATTAAGGCCATTTATTCAGCTCTCGCTGGAGGGTCCAAACAAGTTTTTTAAATTAGAGATGTTTTAATGGTGTGCATAATAGGCACAATTCACTACGTTGCATCAATCATAGCACCCTTAAGCATTACTGTAGTATTTTCAAATATCCCCCTCAGAAAGGGGAAAGCCAGTGTGTTCATTTTATTATGAAGTAATGTTTGTTTGCTGTTTAATTACCTTTTTGTTGGTCCATCACATTTTCAGTTCATGAATACGTGAGAAAACTTTCTGACGTTGTAAAGTTCATGTAAACATTGTAGCAGATCGGAGGAGCACGGCATGAGGTGCCTTCCAGATCCGATAACACTACTGACGAGACTGGCTTGAATGGAGAGCACTGACTTCCTCTTCCTGAACTGGAAGAAGACTGGAGCGTATGTTAGTCCTCCAATTTTAGGAAAGCAGGTCACCCGAGGCTGCCTGAGGTCATGTTAGACAAAGGGAACTGAGGATAGGTCTGGAGGTTCAGGGGTACAGTGGAAGTGGACTCCCTGGGGGCTGCAGTGGACTGTAACCAGTGGGAATGGCTGAAAACACTCCCAACACAGCCAGTGGACCAGCCTCTTTTATCACCTCTCATTTAGATTACTGTAACTTGCTGTAATTTTGTCTCACTCCTTATTACCCTATCTGACTTCAACTGGTTCCAAAGGCTGCAGCCCCACTACTCACAACGTCCCATAGCAGAGACCACATTATACACATTTTATCATCTCTGAACTGTTTGTCTTTATTTAGTTGGTTGCCATTTGAGTCAAAGACAAAACTTCATCTTCTCTAAGCTTAGGGAGAGAAATTTGATCCGTCCTTCCAGAGGATTCTGAAAATAAATGTAGACGAAGCAAAAACATCAACCTCCAAGAAAAACATTAAGAAGAAATGGTCTTGACTCGGCCCAATACTGACAAATAATTTAAGAACACAGATCTCTCTGAAGAGGAGGATGACAGTAATGGTGTGCTTGTCCTACAAATGTTTTGATGAGATGAAGGTATGATTTAAGTCTTATATGTGAAATGTGTTGTGTATTTTAAAATATAAAATTTGGGATTACGACCAATAAGTCCATGGAGACAGTCCTGTGTTACTGTACAAAAATGTATCCAACTTAACTTAATATTAAAAAGAAACTAATGCATTTCATTAGACTAAATTGTATTTCCAAAGGAATGCTATAATATATCAAGAGGTATCTGAGCAAAAGGGCTTTGTAATTTAACTGGCCTAGTCATCCCAGGAGCCGGGCAGCTAACTACCAAGACGACCAGCTGGGCTGCTAGCTGCCAAGATGACTGACCAATCCTGATGGTGGCATTTAGTGCCTTAGAATGAACCCCTGCCAAATGTGGATCTCTTTAAGACACAGTTCTCAAGAGAAGGAGGAGAGCCGAGTTGTTGGTCTGCAGAGCAGCTTTCTGAGCCAGGCGCTCTGCATGTGATTTGGCCTGCAGCCATACTGAGAGGTCTCACAGAGTGTAACTCTGTACTTATGTGTGTACCCTGGCTTTTACACACCCGTGCTTAATTTTGTTCATTGTCTGCCAAAGTACAGTAAAAAAAAATAGCTAGAGGTTATTTGTTGTGGTTTATTAGGGAACGGACTAAATGTGTGTTCTTAGTGTTTGATGGAGGTTGAGGCCAGCTTCTTCTTGGAGCTGAGCACCTGAACACATGTGTTTCCTCTGTAGGTACAGCCACAGTGACTCAGGATCAATAGCTCTCTTACATACAGGTCCGTGTCTGAGGGTGGTCTCATACACTGATCTTTAGCAGTTTTATTTCCGACTGCGGCAGAAAGATTCCCTGCTCTGCTAGACTTCAGATATGTTTGGGAAATATAGGATGAATATTACCGTACTACTTGGTCAATAAAAGAGCTGGTTGCTGTTCTTTCAGTCAAATGCAAAAAATTATGGATTGTTATTTCTTTATATTTAGATTTTTAACACAGATTTACATTGTTCTTCATTAAATAATATACTTAGCTTTACAGTATTAAAGACCAAACTATGGAGTTTCATTTTCATAATGGATTACAATAGATTATAGAATTCCATTCTGTATACAATTTCTTACCTCAACAATCTGAATTTTGCACCTGCTCCCAAAGGAGATAGACATTGTTGGACACCATGTATTTCCTCCCATTTTCTCCTGAATGCCATCCGTTCTCACAATCCACTAAACCGTTGAGTAGAGGTCACCAGGAAGTTCATTGTAGCGAGAGCGATTGATGCCCTCATCTCCCTTTGTACCCTCCTCACGCCTACAAGAGATGACAAGTTATGGGGTGTATCTCAGATTCTGATGAAGGAATCAGCACCGATATATTGGCCTGCTTTCCTGCCCACATCGCAGGTCTGCAGTCAGCAATTATTTCAAAAGACAGTCTAGAGAGAGTCTTTGCTGGGTTGAGGCCAAAGTTCTGTATAACGAGGGACATAGTCTACAACCATTGGAGATTCGCCAGTTATGGGAGGCGGAGAGGACAACCGTGGTTCCTCTGATGGCTTACCTGCCCCCATCCCCTCTGAGATTGTTAAATCCATAATCCTATCCCACCAGAGGAGATTGTTATGACCGCATGTCCTCAAGGTCAGCAGATAGAATGAAAACTTGTCTTTTCTTTTTAATACAGCTAAAGGTTTTCTTGTTTAACGCTTGTTTTCTTATTAAATAATGTTTAAATTGAAAGTATCCAAGAATCTCACAACCAATGAGAATACATGAAGATTTAGTATGTAGAATTCTACAGTGATTTTCCAAATTTAAGCATCAGTATTGCTCAGTTTTCTCTCTGCTCATATCAGATAACATGCACTTTTTGATTTCTGCTACAGATGCTGAGTGTTGGTCTCTGCTGACCGTTCACTGTTACTGAAACCAGAGCGTCCACAATAATGGCATCATTGATCACTGGCCATCTTTTCTCTGTCACTACCATCAAAGCCTTTCAAGCATGAGGAAAGCATTGGAAAATATTTGAAAAGCTGCCTCTTTGTCTTTGAGAGGCTTGATCCACCCTCTCTATTACCCTCTAACCCTCTGAGACTGGATGTGCTTTTAGTCCCTCTTTCTCAATCTTTCTCTGTGACCCTCCGGCAAAGGTAACCATGTTTTAGAGGCACTTCTGTGTCCAACACAGCAGCTGCTTCAACTGCCAAGGTTAACTCCAAATTTCCAGATTCTCAGCTGTCTTAATCTGCCACATTATCCATTTGATAATGAAATATCTTGTGTTGAAGGGAGAAAAAGAAACACAAAAAGACAAAAACAACTGCTGCCAATAGCAAGACAGACAGATGACAAACAACGTGGGAAGCTACATATAAGTCACTTTAATGGTCAAACACTTTTAATATAACACAGCATTTGTATAGTCAGACTGAATGAACCCCTGGCCTTAATGCATGTATGCAAAGATGATACACAGGATATAGAACATTTTGCTTATTGTACTAGAAAGTGTAGAAGGTTCATATAGTATAACAAGTTTGTATTAAGGTCACAGTATGTTGTTACTGATAAAACATTAATACTGCCAAATATTTTTCATGAGCGTTGAGAAAGCAGTTGGGCAAAATGAACAGTTACTCAGTGTCTGCTTGGAAAGTTTTCACCTGCATGTCAGGGTCTTTGAACATTGTCAACAAGGGTTGAGAAGCGGAGAATCTTGTTATCCAGAACTAAACTTAAATTCTGTGGAGCCTACACAAAAGCCTGTCAAAAATCAAAAAAATTACAATTTATTTGGATACCATATTAAATACATTCATACATTTCCCCCTTATCGACTGATTTGGACACTAACAACTCTAGTCTATGTTCATGCAGCTCATTCCAACAAGACATTGGATATTTTCTGTGTCAAATGGATGTAGAGGCAACAACTTTTAGTGGAAAGCAGCAGTCAATTAGATTTTATTGATTTAAACAATATTATTTTTGAAAGCTTTCTAATCAATATCTTATAATGTGTTCAATTAAAATTAATGTTGGATTTAATATCTGCCTTTATCAAAGTACTGTGCTTTTAAATCTACTGTAGCTCCGCCCAACACCGTTCGGGCCAATCAACACCTCTGACATGCAACCCTCGCCAGAGCTCCTCCAATCACAGCTCGTCTTTTCCACAGCAGGAGTGCAGCCCAGTTGAAGCAGTCACTTACCTCTTTTCGACCAGCGCAGCAGCAGCAAGTCTGCCCGGTGTGACGTGCGACCAACACGGCCTATGTAGACAGAAAATGTCCCGAAAGTGACCCAGGAGGACGGCAGTACTGCTCCGACATCGCTGCAAGATTCCGTGGAGATTTTTGGACGTCATACCAGAATCTCCTGAGGCGTCTCAACAGCATCAGGTAGGTTTTTATTGCCGTGTTGGTGTTGCAATGCCCCTCTCCGTAAACCAGCAAGCTGCGACAATATAACGCACAATTTTGCAAGGGGTGTTGAATAACCGTAATATGTTTTTTTCAAATTCAACATAGCTAACTTACTCTTCCTTTCAACTGCTGGTTACATAATAGTTCTTGTGTGGTATAATAGCCATGAATGCTTCAAAAATGACCCTGACAGATAAATTCACGTAGCAATGAAGCCTGTGTCAAACAAACACGTTTAGCAAGGATGTATGTTGACAGATAACTTAGCTAACGTGACGTGCTAACGTAAAGCTCAGGGGAACTTTGCTAAATCATTACACAAATCTGCAGGAATAATCGACACATTAATGATACACACCCTGAAGATCATCGAAGACATTTTAAAGCTCTCAAGACTCAACTCTTCCTCTCCACCAGGGACTCACCGCCAGGCCAGGCAGTCCGTAACGTTATTTCAATTTGTGGGTGCGGTAAAAAGAGCTTTGGGCAACTGTTAAGTTCAGATTTATGTCCACACGGTATGTAACGATAGCATTAGTGGTGCAGATTCGTTTGTCGAATTAAGCAGAAAACCACAAGTTGATTTAGTAATAATGACTGTGTGTTCCTTCTGGCAGAGTTTGGCTTGAGGCGACGTATAACACTCGTCAACAATGGAATGTGCTGTGTATTACAGATGTAAGTGATTTGTCCTGGGAGGGCAGCATGGGATGGAAAAACTGATTCTTCCTCACTATTCACATTGTTCAAGCTCATTTGAAGTAACCTGCGCAATATATTAATGTGTAAATGGCATGTTATAGTTGCCTACATGAGGAAAGTGAAGTTGTTTTCTGTGCTGTGTGGACCAGGCTGATTCTGTTGTCTCGACAAAGTTAAAGACACTCATCGATTCTAATCCAATACACATTTTGTGAAACGCACAGCTGTATATCATTGACAGCGCGCCTCCGCTTCCTCCCACTGTATGAAATGAAGCCAAAACATCCAGTGAACCGGCACTGTCATATCAAACTGGTGACGTCATTTGGAACCAGGATTTACACAGTTGTGATTAGATATCGAGGTCCCACCCAACTGAATCGCGAGTGATCGGCTGCAGAACAACTCATCTTGAATAGTTTGAAACAGACATTATGGAAAGTTTGTGTTACATCCCCTCTCAACTTACTTACATACAACTACCAAAACAGAAGTCTTTAAATGCCTCTGTGACAACAGTGATGTTACTCAAAGCATCTGTCTGTAATGAAATCACTTCCCCTTTTTATGGTATCAAACGTGTAGGAAAAATAAACACTTGAACATACATCAGTCGTGTTAAGGACCATTGAAAATGGCAGAAACCGTAATTTGGAAAAATGTATTGCGTATGTGCTTTTAGGTTTTAGTTTGTCCTGATCTCATCCGCTAAGATGGAGAAGGTGGGATTTATGATCTATATTGCCACCAGCCGCGAGGGGGCGGTCCGGGTTTCTGGCTTAATTTTTGGTGAGTGCTTATGGCATCTATCAGTATATACTGGGTTTATAGATGACAAACCTGGAAAAGTCATGGAATTTAGGAATAATAATTTCAAGTCCTGGAGAAGTTTTTGAAACACAAATAAACCCAGAAAGTTTGGAAAAGTAATTTGTATGTGCTTCTCAAACACCTGTATATTACAGTATATTATTATAGAGTCAGATGTAAGATGTAAGATTGCTTGTCTGTAATTGTAGTTCAATATTCTGTGGTAATTTTTTCTCTGGGACATGTAGGGAATGCAGCTATGCGTACCTACGCCATAACCTACAGCCTTAACCCCAAGCAGACGTGTAATGAAGCATTTACACATCCTCAGAAGGAGTTAACCATGGTATTAATGAAACATAAATTACATCATAAAGTTTTGCCGGCCAACTTTGTCTTGGATTTGTATTATCTGTGTAACGTTTTACTCAATATCATGATGGCAGTGCACGGACACTGCCTGTATTCTGCCTTAGTTGTATCAAGCCATAATAAATATATTTTACTATGGCTTGCCTTGGAATGTCAGTTTGAGGCCTACTTATTCTACATGGCCGCCTGAGAATCGTCAATTCATAGAATCACCTCGGGTGTGACTGAAAGCACATACTGACAGCACGGTTGGAAAAAGTATTGATTCAGAGATACAGCACAATTCTTCATTGAATGATTGATGCATCTATTCAGAAAGTGTCCTATTCATTA
>CAAKHC010006532.1:65498-83626 GCA_901007825.1 Macroramphosus scolopax | reverse complement strand
CCCCTGCTACACACACACACACACACACACACACACACACACACACACACACACACACACACACAGACTGGAACACTCCTAAGTGACTCATCAAGCTATACACACAACTTGAGAGAGCTTCTATGTTATAATTAAAATGTAAAAATATTTTTGGTTCATTCTGAGACTGGCGAGACAACATAGTTAATTGGAAGCAAACACAGGAGTTGTGCATAGAGACTGTGTGTGTAGCAGTTTTTTAACAGATTAACTTGTTTGTTTCAGAAATGCATTCATTTGATTTTATTGTTTGGTTTGGAATTTGATATCAACAATTAATAACTTTTTTGGTATTGGTACTGACTAGCACATGTTTGGTATCTTGACACCCCTTGCAAGAGGTTCTATGTAGAGCATGAAAAACAAAGGATGACATCCTGTACATGTCGTTCTAGTTTTTATAGCGTCTGACAAGTAAACATTTAATTTAATCCCTTGCTGTCGGATTATTGTTCAGTGTACTGAATCCCTTAATAAAGTCTTTGTCCATCCCAAATCTCTCAAGAAGCTTATACAGAAACCTCCAACCCACAGAATGGAAGGCCTTCCAGCATCCAGACTGACTAATAATGCTTCTGATTTATGTTCTTCAGTATGACTCAGACAGGAACTTGTTGTACCTTTCGGAAGAAAAACAGGTTTCCTTCAAACCAAGAAATCACAATATTCAATACTCGACTCTGTCACTGTAATTTATACAACGGTAATATTACATACTGGGATACACTGATTGTTAGTGATGTAGTGGTTCACAATGGTGTTTCTGAAACAGATCACTTCAGTTCAACCAGAGACCATTGTGATGTTTTTTCATTTCTCCTTTTAAGGCTTTTATTGTGAGATATTTGCGTGACTTCCTTGTGGAAAATGTTATTACTTGCAAAGTTTCATCCAGGATTCCTGGCATCAAATGGTAATATGCTTCTTGGCTCTTCGATGAAGAACGTTAGTCATCTTAAATCTAGTTAGGATGTGATGGTATTCTATTATCAAGTTAAGAGAACCCGTAAAATGGCAGTATTTTTCACAGGGAGGTTAAAGATGTGCACATTACTGCTTTCTGGTTACAACCCCTCACTTTCCGGCCCACACAATGGATGAACCCTCAGCTGGAGGTTCTGGCAGGTAACACACAGAAACCATCTGGCTCGAGTGTACGGGACTTTTTTGTTGCTGACTATTGTAGTTTATTTTAATTTTATTTTGTCCCTCAAGCTGATCCAATCTCCAACCGATCCACCCCAAACATTACTGGATAAAGCCTGAACTGATTTATGTGTGTTCTGTCCAATCACAAACAACATTCCTTTGTGTTTTCTGAGATGTCAGTCTTTTGTACTTCTGGGCTAATGCACCATCCTCCAGTGGCCTCCCTATTCACCAGATATATCCCCTGTCAAGGATATGTGGGACGCTCTAGACCGGGGGTGGGCAATTCATTTTCCCAAGGGGCCGATGAGAAACCTGGACTGTTGTTGAGGGCCAGACCAAAAGGCTGAATATTAATTGTATCTCTTTATAAAAAGTAAATTGTAATTTCGATTAGCTGCCATTGGTAAGAGTCAACGTTACATTTAGGCTGTGAAGATGAGGTGCAGGCAGACTAAGAGCACCAACATTACATCACTATTTAGTCAAATCACAAAAATGATTTTCACATTCAGCATGTTTTTGCAGAATTTAATTAAGCTTTAAAAGTAAAAAGTGCTATTGCTCTTTTGTTTGTAGTCTAATTACCTCATTTGCTGTGTTCAGTTCTTTTTCTTGTTCAATGAGAGAAATCCAGTCTGTGTTTGAACAAGTGTAGTACAGTCAGGTTGAATGTCTGAAGGACAGTAGACAGGTTATGGTCAGTGAGAGAGGATCTGGATCTGCTCACCTTCATCACTGAGGATGTTTGTTGTGTGCAGACAGATCCAAAGAGCACCAACATCTTCTGAACCTCTGTGTCAATCTCTCTTATTTTCAAGTGAGCTAACATCTAACTAGCATCTCTCGTTAACGTCTGTTCACCAAAACATTACGGTTGTAGTGTCTCAGACACAGTGGAGATCAAAGGAAGTCAGAACATTTATTAAACTCAGTTAGAAACTTTCAGAAACGGTCATACAGCTCAACCAGGAAACACCGAGCTACACAGGGCCCGCCCACACCACACTGCCCCACCAATCAGCAGTGTGCACTGCACACATCCATATGTGTGATTGACAAGCAGTTGGTTGACAGAGGTTGCTACACTGAAGGCGCAAACACTCACAGGAAGCCCACACGGAAAATAATTGTGTTCATTCGCGGAGGTGAATTCACAATAATAATAATAAATACAATGTGCAGTTGTAGTACGTGCATGATGTTCACTTATTCATCTTTAATTCCTAATTCACCATCAACCTCACGCGGGCCTCGTCTGGTAGACTAAGTCAGTGTGTTCCTGTCCCTGAGAATATCTCTGACTCCATACAGATCTTGTTTAGGAGTACGACAACATTGAACAAGCGTATGTGTAGGAGATGCCCTGTATTACAACATGCAACTGGTGGTTACACACACCTTATTAAGACCTTCTTATTTTACTCGTCACCCATCCGTACATGTTTATGACCATACCTGGTAAATCAGGTATCTTTAACTAAGTACCCCAATTACAGAAATCAAATGTTTTGTTTACAGGCATCAAAAGGCCAACTGGAACCTGGTTACTTAAATACATGAGAACTGAGAGCCTTCCACACAGGCTTCCACCTTTAGTGTTCTCTGTGTGGTTCAGCTTCAAAGACCCCTGTTTACTGCTGTGTCCCTCAGCTGACAATTAAGATGTGACCATTGTTTCTAAATAACAGGCCGCCATATCTCAAAGGGATAAGGGAAGTTTGGTCTGTAACTAACCCTTAACCCTAGGAGATGCGTTCTATCAGTTCCGTACTCTGTTTGATTCAAGGACCCTTTTAATTAATGTCAAGCTAACCTGAAGAACTTCCACCAAGCTAAATGAAGGGTTTGCAAGTGAGGCACTGCTGTGTAGTGACCTGCTGTGGCGTCCTCTCATGGCGTCCCCCCCCCAGCCAGGCTGTTGGTTCCGGAGCATGACTGTGGCTGGAGAGCCAACACACAGTAAACCCTCAAACATATGAGTTGTACTATGCCTGTAGCCTTTATGCCGCAGCAGCAGAAGAAAAGCTGTCAGCTAGCCCACTGTGGTGTGCAGACTTTATGTGCGGGCTGTGAGTACTCTGTGCAAGTACATATTTCCCTCCCGACACAATAGTTTGTGTACTTGCCCATGTCATAATTAGAGGCTAAGTGTGATGAGTGAAGTATGCATCAAGAACAGCTTTATGTCCTAACAAGATGAAAAAGATGTAATCTTTGTTTAAGTGCAGAATCTGTTGCTTCAACGTCTCAGCCTCTTATCAGCAGACGGTCTCAGTCATTTGTCTTTCGTAGGCTATGAATTCTGGCCGCCAGCAATCCATAATACTGAGACAGAGTCTATTTAATTTTTCTGTTGGCAATTCTATCGTCATAATTGAATTTTGAAGTGAATCAGCTCTCTGTCAACTCCGTGATTCAGGCTCTCTGCAAAGAAAAATTGCACGTTAATGTTGACTTGAGATAAAACCACTTGTTGCATAAAGATAATGTGGTTCATCCTCTTCCTGTAGATTTATTCTGAGTCGCTTTTGTAGGCAAATGACAATACAGGACCTTGGTGCCAGACGTCGATAACAAGTTCTTTTATAATCTTGGAATTGAAATGCTACTTTTGATCAGGGCTTTTTTCTTATCTTTGCTTGATGAATGTTGTTACAGTATATAATCAGACCTAACTTTGTCCTTTATGTTCTGTGCCATAATCCAGGCCTCATGGAGCTGGGAACTCGACGCCTGCTGTGCACCAGGGAGCTCGATTCATGCCTGGTTCCCAGCAAACAACCATAGAGTGTGGGTCCCTTAATTTCCCTTCAGTTCCTCTTTCCCTTCCATTCCCCTAAATTGTGGTGATACTATCCTCTCCAAGCCTTGCAGCATGATTGGCAAGCTGAAACAGAACTTGCTATTGGCCTGTCTGGTCATCAGTTCGGTCACTGTCTTCTACCTGGGACGTCATGCCATGGAGTGCCACCATCGCATTGAAGAGCGCAGCCAGCCAGGCGGGATTCTGCCTCTGTCAGCACTGGGAGGCAGCATGCGGACCACCATACGGACAGGCCAGAATCTCAGCACGCCTTTTCTTTACAACAAAGACATGCCACTCATCTTTATCGGTGGCGTACCGCGCAGCGGGACAACACTTATGCGAGCAATGCTGGACGCCCACCCGGAGGTACGTTGTGGAGAAGAAACTCGTGTCATTCCACGGATATTGGCCATGAAGCAGATGTGGAGTCGCTCGGGCAGGGAGAAGATGCGCCTGGATGAGGCTGGAGTGACCGACGAGGTGCTGGATGCCGCTATGCAGGCATTTCTGCTGGAAATTATTGTCAAACATGGCGAGCCAGCAAACTTCCTCTGCAATAAAGACCCTTTTGCACTGAAGTCGCTCTCCTACCTGGCCAAGATCTTTCCCCGTGCCAAGTTTGTGCTCATGATTCGCGATGGCCGTGCTTCAGTCCATTCCATGATCTCACGAAAAGTGACCATTGCTGGCTTTGACCTGGGTAGCTACCGGGACTGCCTGACGAAGTGGAATCGGGCCATAGAAACCATGTACACTCAGTGCCTGGAGGCAGCTGACAAGTGCCTGCCTGTGCACTACGAACAGTTGGTCCTCCATCCTGAGAAATGGATGAGGACACTGCTGAAATTCCTGGACATTCCTTGGAGTGATGCTGTTCTCCACCACGAGGAGCTCATTGGGAAAGCTGGAGGAGTCTCCCTCTCAAAGTAAGTCACACAGACAGATCCCACATTTCCTTTTTCCTTCCCTAGACTCCAATCCAAGCCAGGACAGTGTGAGTGAGTTGGGTTTTGAACGGTTGGAGATGCAGCCAGTGCCTTTAAATTTCAATGCTTTGTTTCAAGTTCTCTTCAAATCACAGTGATGTTCATTTGTAAATGATGGTCCTGTTTAGAGTAAAGTAGACCATAAAGCAGGGATGCCTGGGGCACTGCTACCTTGTCGTCTACTTCCGAGTCACCCCTCGCTCCTCTCCAGCTCTACCCTCTTGTTCACATATTTTCACCTTTTGGAAAAAGAGCAAAGCAATGGGTGGTCACAGTTGCTACGTCCACTTCTATGCAGTGTATCAGCCATACAGTCTATTAAGCTGTTGCCATTGTCTCCTGTCGTAGGATAGTACCCAGAGTAATGTCTGTAGCATTGGGGGTTGACGGCCTCTTTGAACATGTATCTGTTTGTCAGTTCCAGTGCTTGCAGGTTCTTTAATCATTTCCAGTGCTTGAAAGGGATTACTGTCACTGAGGACACAGTGCATCACCTTGCATCACTGTGCAAACTTTAGTCAACATGTTATTCATGTTCACTTCTTAAGAAGTTCACTGACTCATGTGGTCGCCACAAACCCTTTGGAATGCAGTGGCCTGAAGCTGTTTCTGATAAAGTCTCTGTTGATGCTGATAATAAGGCAGCAGTTTCTACAGCTGCTTTATTTTGACTCCATACTTCCTGTGCAGCTGCAGATTCATGAAATGGCTCATTGCTGAGGTAGCGGTAAGCAAACAAGTATGGAAATATAAGCGGTTTTAAGGATATGTCTTTGTTTCAGTCTCACAAGCTAGACATGGTAACAATTCTCCACATATCGCATTCCCAGTGCAGTCGAAGGAGCCAGGGCATGCCCAAATCTGATTAGCTCGTGTTTACATGACGTAGAGGGGAGAGGAAGTATGGATTGTCTATTAACATGGAAAAAATGACATGCAGGTGAATAATGTCATTGCATATCTCTTTTGATTTCATCTTGGTCCCTGCAGGCATTAAAGATGAGCAGGAACTTTCAGGCCTTGTAAGAAACTCTTCATGTGTTTTCAAAGAGCCTCCAGACATTCCATCATTCCATTTTGTTTAGAAATAAAGATCCTGCTGCTGTGCACAGCAAGGAACCTGCTCATTAGTGCCTTCAAACCCATGAGATTATGACTGCATTACTGTACTGTAATCAGGTTTTCCTAATGGCCCTGCCTGGCATCAGTACTGTTGTGTTTTCAGAGATTTAAGAGGGCGGCCTCTAGAAGTCATAGAGGAAACTCTGAAAGGGTGAAACCCTGTTCTTCACCCCTGTCAGTCCCTTTCTTCTTCCACCGCTTCCTGTTACGTAGCAGCAGAACACACTTAAAATGCTGTGCAGACTTTTAGGCATTTTGTTATTGCTTTCCCTCCAGTTGCCTTTGCCTTGATGTAATTCTGATTTCATCCCAATCCATATTAAACAAGGTTGACAACATTTTGTGAACATCTCACAGTTCAACAGCACTGTAAATTACATTTGGATTATTTTATGCCCAAGGAACGTTTAGCTCCAGCTGCCCCAATTTCCTTTCCACCTGCTTTGACCTGAAAACAAAACAAAACAAAATCCATCATCTGAAGGAGTTTTCATGTTCTGGTTGAGATATCACGTACACTTTGAGGTGCTCCTCAGCCATTCTACAACATTAGACTGCTACGAATCAATGGTGAGGACTCTTTGAAGACTCTGTGATGACCTCTGCTCTCATTCAATCACTGAACTGTAAACAGGCAACGCAGGGACGGACAAAGTCCAACAGACTGCAGGGAATTTTAGGTCAAAACAGAATTACATCAAAATGTGGTTTCTCGATATCTGAAAAGTTTTTATTCCTACAACAGGAAATACTCATTTAGATTTCCCCTTGAAACATATTGATAGGAATAAAACCATAAAAAATAATTTCCAATTACTTCACTTAACTTTATATTTAATATAAATTCACCCATTCACACCTGTTGGCAGAAACTGCTCTGCCGGTTGCCAAGCTGCTCACACATTCACACACTCGTGCATTGATGGCCAAGTCATCCAGAGCAGTTAGGGGGTCCAGTTTTTTCACTTTATTAGACGACCTGATCTTCCTCAGTAGTGCTTTGATCATTTATCACCTCGCCCAAGGTGCAGGCGTCGGTCTCCACCTGCCCTATTTTCACCGAAAATGGCAGCAATAATCGCAGCACGGACCAAGAAAATGTATTTTAGTAAAAGGGCCATTTTACATTCGCTTTGTTGATGGCCTGCTCTCTCTGAGTGCCCATCTGACAACATGACACACAAACTGTCCTCTCCTGAGTGGAACCCCCTGTGGAGGCTGACTGTGAACGCTGTCACAGCACCTCCAGTCGTTCAGAACAACACAGACACATCTATCGACTTTGTGGACAAACCAAAGAGAGTTGCCTGTAGCCTCCTGCCCCGTGATGCCACACCTCTACTGAATCTACAGGGTGAAATGATAGATGTGAGCAAGCGTGTATAAAAAGATATTCTGTTGTTTCCAACTTTCTGTCAGTGATCATTTTATATGTCAATATTCAAAAATCACAACTGAATTTCTTTCAGTTAATTCTGACGAATGACGTTGCTGTTTAATAATCTGAGTTTCAGCTGTGCAGAGAAGCTTGGAAGTGATTTCTGGTTAAAATGTAGTGACAGTGGGCCACGTTCAGGTCCGTATTACACGGTCCGTTTCTCAAGACATATTTGAAAGACTTAAATAACATTCAGGCTAATTTCTAATACTTGCAAGTATATCCAGACACGAGTGATTTTGACCTTGTTCACTTAGAGGTCTGCGCCCTCAAGTGAACGATGTAATGAACAGAGAATGATGTGTTCTTCTGAATGTCCAGTCAAGCTGATACAGACATTTTCATTAACACATTCCCGCCTCTGTGACCGGGGTTGTTTAGGGTTGCAGTGCATGTTTGATTGCCTCTATAATCACAAACTTTGATAAACTGTTTTGGGGTTTACTTGATCTCATCTGTGGGTATTTTTTACAAAAAGTCTTATTGACTGTGATGACGATTCTTGACCAGCTGGTCTAAGCTGAACTTCAGTGCTTTCTACTCTACTTCTGTGTATAATTTTGTCTTTGTTTTCTCACTGTTGGTGCTCTGCTGTCTCATGTCTGCCTTTAAAGACCTTGCTTCATGGTCATACCTCTCCCCTAAATGACTCCTAATACAGTTTAATGTAAGAGGAGGCTTGCCACAAGTACCCTTCGGGGCAGCACAACACCCTTTTACCATCATGAACATTTAGACCTACAAGCACTTTGCACAAAGTGCATTAAAGTCAACCCCCTTGACACCTGGTAGCGAAGGCCTCTTGCCCGCTACAACCACCGCCACTCCCTGCTCTCCACCCTCCTGCGGCTTTGGTCTCCACATGAAAATCTCCATCAGCTGGTAGCCTGGCCCCAGACCGGGACCTTGTCTTAGCATTAGCGTCAATTTCCTGGTCTTTATTTAGTGGCAGCCCAGCTGGGCCGAGGGACTTGCTCCATCACTTATCCCTGTACAGGGAGCTTTTCCATGCTTCTTCCCTAATTCTCATCCTGTCTTCCATTTTGATGTCTCTATCTAATTCTCATCAGCCGCTGGTGATACGGAACACCACCTTGGGGAAAAGGAGGCCCAGCAATGAATAATTGACTAACTGGAGGCCATTAAGAGCATCAGCCTGAGCAGAAGTGGTCATGTGATGGGAAGAAAATTTTTAGTCACCTCACATTTAAAGCAGATAAGAGAAACGTGTGTAGGTCACTTTTTTGTCCCATGCGGGTACTTAAGATATAAGTTGGATGATAGGACACATAAAAAGTTATAGAACATCCATAGAGTATCTCCCTCTGGTTATTGTGCCTTTGTGTGTCTGACTTTAGTCCTGATTTCAACAGATTTAATGTCGGCGGTAGCCATTCAGTGTGTCCATGATGTGCTCGCCTCTCTAAAAGAAGCTTGTCGTTTCCTTTATTGCTGAAGTTTTGAGCAAATTATTGGCCAATTATGGCCGTCGTTCTTCCCTTTTATAACTTTGACTTTAGGCCCTTGATTTTAGTTATTTTGATCAGTTCTGCGACCACAATTATTTATTCGTTGGTCTGACGTTGATTTTTAGGGACAAATGTTTTAATTGCACTTTTATTGCACTTTCACATCTGAATAAAGAGCTCAGCTTTCACTTCTCTGAGTTTGTCCCACTGACAAATCAGCTTTTTACATCATGTTTTACAAAAAAAATGATGCTCATTAAATATATGTAGAAGCACTGCCAACATATATAATTCATACTATATGAGTTAATATACTGCAATATTCTAGTCACATCCTTCTGTTTCCAGACTGCTGTTTTTGCCATTTGACATTTTTATGAAACATGCGTATGTACCCCCCGCCCCCCCGCAGCCCGCCGCCCCGCCCCCAAAGTCTGCACACACAAACAGAGATTCTTTATCTGGTGTATAAACCAGCTTTGTCCGACTCCGTTTGAATTATACTGTAATGCAAGTGGAGCTTTTCTAATATCTATGATCCAAGTCTAAATGTTGGGGTGGCTTTCTGTGCCCGCTGGTTTGACAGGTGGATAATTATGAAGAATGTACAGTTAATTTACATCAACTGACATCAAAGGCTTTGCTCATCCCAGAAAACAAAAGCTGCAGTCCAGCAGCTCCAGTTGTCTTGCTTGATGAATATTTCATGTCAGACATATGAATAATTTAACCTCAATGTGACATAATGGTGCATTTATTTTAAAAATGCTCCGACACTCGTAGCTGATGAAGGAAAATGAAAGGGTGGAGCCTTGTTATTCTTCACTCCGAGGACTACAGTGTGTATGTCTGAATTAATTTGTTCTTCAAATGAATAATTTAGGCGTACGTTATCCTAAAAAACTTCAAACGTGGCAGCTTTGCCACTGTGAAGCATTCTAGATGTCATAATTTCTGATTCTTTATCTCTGTGTGAAAGAGTGTTAACCTTGCACAGGGAACAGCTTGTTTTCCCTCTCTGGAACAGTCAGTGAAATTAAACTGAAAGACTTTGCTCAGTTAACATGTTGAGTTTGGTTCTTGTTCAGGAGCATATGATGTGATGCATGAAAGATTGAGCTTTAAAAATACAGTCATTAATTTAGTATATTTGCCAGGAACTTTCTGAGTGTTGAAGGCCGGGAAAGCATCTTTGATAGTGTGTCATACGTTAGGTCTTTGACAGAAGGGATGTGATAACGGACCGATGCTGTGACCTGCTGATAACAAACACTGGAAGAGTGGAAACTCATCCGTGATAGTTTTCTTAACTACACAACTGCCTCATCGTATGACGTTAATGGATCTGTGTTTGCATCTGTGCTGGATTTAAGACTTTAACCCCAACGATGTACAGTAGCATTTCATGTTAACTTCACTTCGCAACCTTGAAATAATTCCATAATGTGCTGCTACATTGACCCTGTTGGGATTATAACTTGTGATCTAAACCTCCATGAGGACTTGGAGCCGTGTATGATTTTCTTTTTTGGCATAAACAAGTTATATTCTGTTTCAGATCACAGCTGAAACCAACATTGTTTTGTTGTTTCTTCAGGGTGGAGAGGTCAACAGACCAGGTCGTGAAGCCTGTCAATGTCGAGGCCTTGTCTAAATGGGTGGGGAAGATCCCAGCTGACGTGGTGAGGGACATGGCTGTCATTGCCCCCATGTTGTCCAGACTGGGCTATGACCCCCATGCCAACACCCCCAACTATGGACGTCCTGATCCCAAGGTCCTGGACAACACCAGAAGGGTGAGTGGAAGTCACTGACTTAAAGACCATAAACCTTAAAAATGTAATGCTGGTGGAAGTTGTGAAGAAAGTATTGAAGAAAGAGCTCCTTAAGTCACATGGTCGGTACGTGATATTTGACTTCTGTACTGAAACAGATGAACTAGATGGAGATAACACTCCTGTCCCCAGAGGTAGCATGAAGGCCTCGTCCGTTCATGAAGGGAGATGCTTTCACAATGGTCGATCATTTTTTGCAGCAGAAAGTTTTTTTTAAATCCTATTTCCTTTAAATGAGCTGTTGAGTGGCATGCTCTGCACAAGTGCACTTTGAACTGCATCCTGTATGCCAAGCTACAACCTGTCTTAGTGCAAACGTGTCCTAAAAACATGTAGAAGTAATAAAACACACAATAACCGCAATCAGTACGGTGGAATAGAATAACATGCAGTTGATGGAAGTAAGGTAGTAAAGTAAGTAAGCTCCTCTAAAACAATTGTTCTTAAGAGCAGTTTGGAGTTCTTTAATGGATCCAGTATGTGGATGTTATGGGCAGGTACCTTCCAAAGTGCGGCTGCATTACTGCGGAGGGCCCTGGCAGAGCCATTGTGCTAAAGTTGATGGTGGGTGGTGCCAAGAGATCTGCTAGTGAGGACTACAGGGAGCATGAGGGAGTACAAATCAGAAGGAGGTCTGTGAGATAAGCAGGGGAAGATTAGTAAGTATTACATGGTAATAATGAGCCGGCGCTGCCTCTGCAGCAGGGGCGCGGCTGTAAACCCTAGATTACCCTCAGTGTTTTGTTCTGTGGAGAATGACGGATGGACGGCAAGTCACAGGCTTTTCCAAACAAATACAGTCAGATCATCTTTATTTTTAATGTAAAACACAACAATTAAACACTGGAGTTACAAGCTCCTGATGAATAGGTCAAGCTTTTATTTAGAAAATGCAGTGCAGTAGTCAAGGCATGATGGGACCAAAGTAGTGACTTCCACGGGGTGTTGTGTTAGAGCAGGGCAGTCTGCAGAGGTTTTGCAAGTAGAAAAAGGCAATCAGGAAACATTCTTTACATGACCGGAGAAGGACGGGGAACTTTCTGAGATAAGAGACTGAGACAGTGGCTGCAGCAATGGGGAGAGATAAAGAATGTTCGCTCACTCCATGCTTCCATCCAGTAACAAGGTCTAGTGTTAACTTTGTGCTGCTCCTGTCTAAATACACAAGATATAAAGGAAAACTGAAATCCTGCAATAACATTTCCATGTCTGCAGTGGATCGGAGTGAACGTATGTGTCGGGCTGAGAGGAATGTTGTGATACTCTGCTATCGTGTAGCTAAATCACTTTCAGTGTTTTGTTCCTTCATATGTGATAGATACAGAAGGAGGAACAGACCTCCAGGATTTCTCTTTGATGCCGGAACATTGTTAGTGTAAAACCATGACTAGATTAATAGATTCATATGCAGTCCCATATAGTCCCATAGTATGATGGACGAAACAATGTGCTGCACTACAGAGTAGGTCTGTGATGCTGTTAAAGCTCTTCTACACTGTCTTAGCAGAACTGGATCACTATTATCATGTACTTCACAGTAACCGAGGTCATCCATCTCACCATAGATGTTTTAATCGCATATTTGTGTCACCAGCATTGATGGAAGAGCAAAATCAAAAGTGATGTTACAGCAAAGCAACAAGATGATTTCTTGCTGTTTGCAGAGGAAAGTGTCTCCCTCCTCGCCTAAAGCAGTGACTCGCACATCAGTGCCTCGGGGTGAGGATCTGCACGCTCAGTGAAACTTAAATAGCCAAGGCAGACTGTTAACTTTCAGTGAGAGGGGGAGGGAAACACAACCACTTCAATGGCCTGCAGCATAAAAGCTCATCAGCTGTGTCAGAGTATTTTCTTGAACAGTAATACGACCATGTGTTTTAGATATTAAAAGTTGTCTTCACGGGGATGGTTTTATACTGGATGTTGCTCAATGGGTTTCCCTCTGTGGGAAAGTTGAGACGTATCTTGGAGTTATAGGCAGTGAACGTCTCCGGAGCATTTGCATTGCTTTTCCATTCGTTTTACGGGGGAACCAAAAAGGGGGAACGAGACGGGAAGGAACGAATGAGTTCAGGGCATTTCCTCATCTTGTCAGGACTGTTATGACTTGACTGGAAAGTATTTCCAGTGCAAGACGTTAGGGGTTGGAAAAATGTGGAAATGATGGAAAAAAAGAGAAAGTTGGCAGAGATGTAAAATACCTGCTTGTACATTCACAAGTCTTTTAAGTTTAGATAACCTCATTGCATTATAGAAACCCCAGTGGCTGACGTTTCTTTTCACACGGTGCATTTACATTTGTGAACAACAGCACTCAGGTATGATGAATCCATTGCTGTGTATCACTGCGGGCTCGTACTAGGATTGGGCTGTAATGCTGTCATGTGTGTTTACAATAGCAAAGGTGTCGGTTTCATTACAATCATGAACGAATTCTGCATTGAAAGAATCCTGTTAACAGCACATGATCTTTTTCTGGATTTCATTGGCTATAAAAAGTGTCGGTCTGTTCCCATTGGCTCCGTCTAACTCCAGAGCAGGGTGGTTCCACTGCCGTTCAACACAGACTCTCATTGAGGCTGGACAGGACACAGAAGCTGCTGTTATCATGGCTGTGTTAATCAGAAGGTCAAAGTGCAGCTGCCATTGTCATAACAAATGTTTACATAAAAACTAAAGTACAACAGAGAATACTTACTAATGTAACAGCAGACTGTGTATTTCGGGATGTAATTTGACTGAACATTTTACCTGATTTGAGTTAACAAGAGTTTTGACTATCCAGTGATAGAGAGAGTCAACTTAAAAGTCTCAGTTTTGTTCAGAGGCTAATTGATCTGTAATACCGTATTCCTAGGTGAAATCTTAGGAAGGTTTAAAGCATCTATGTTTGCCTCTTGGCTCTATATCAAACCTCAAAACTCAACATCTTTAATGTGTCTATAACACTGACTCTTGCAGATTGACACGTTACATACTATATTTAGTTATTCATTGACCAGATATTTCTTAATTCAAAGGGGAATTTACTGATGGAAGTCTGTTTCCAGGTGTTGGGTGTATGACTCCACAGGAAGCTGCATGAAGTCCCATAAATAGTAAGTGATGTCTAAAACGAGGTGATGGGAAAACATAGCGCAACAGTAACACAGAGAAAGGTCAAAGGGTTAACGGTTTAACTGGGGCAGAGTGTTTGAGAGTGCACTGGTGAAGACTTTGGAAAGTGTTGGTGAGACAGCTGGGGTTGGGGAGCCTCTTTATCAAGGTCAAGGCAGGTGAGATGTCATGGCTACACTCCTGGTGAGCTGTCATGGCGTCTATCTGTGTACATGTCTATGGTTTGCAGTGATTACAGAAAGGCCACCTTGAATATCTCATTAGTTCAACTTCTCATGTTCTTTATAGAGTGAATGTGCTCTCTTTCCGTGTGTGTTATGTGGTCTTTAAAAGTGTTTGGACTTGGGTTGTAATGAATCCCAGGGCCTCGAAGAAAACCAACTTCCATACCAAAATTACAACTCAATCCAATAAAAGCATTTCAAATAATCGAGTTCATCTCATTAAACCCAGCTGCGCACACAGCCTGTCTCCAAAAGTATTTTCTCGTGCCATAGCATCACAATGACAACATAGTTTAACATTTACATACTGACATGGAAGACAACAACCGTGCAGAACTGCAGAGACACAGATGGATGTTGTCTTCGCTCAGAAGATGCTGACACACTGGATATTTGAAAGCGCAAAACCAGCGCTTTGATTCATTCACCCCCTCAGTGCTCCACTTTCACTCCCTCTCGGTCGGCTCCTATGGACTCTCCGTATGCACTCGTACCTTCTCCACCCTCGCTCCACCCCCGTGGATGTAGCCTGGACATTGTGAGAAAAACATTGTTACATTGCTGCATGTCAGCACCACTGAGGACCATCTGTAGTGGAACAGTACAGTTCTGTAACTTCACTGGCACGGCAGTGGCTTTTACCTATCCAGATTTGGGATATTTTCATACAAGAGTATTTTCCTGATATATATAAATATATAATATGATAGCAATTTAAATTTCAAATCGACTGTACAAGATTTGACTTCCGGTTTGTATTTGTTGGTCTATATAGTTGACTGCCACTGTAACTACCCTTCACATCCAGGGCTCTCCTCAACACTAAAGCTGTGGAGTGCACTCCTTTATGTCCTGTTATCTTCACTTCACCTGTCGCTGTCTGCTGTGTGTGTGAGTTGACCTGAGCCCCGACCTCGCCGAAGCTCTGACGCAGAGCGCAGACGAGAGGACAGACGTGTGACCTGACATGTCAGCAAAACGTGATCGGAACCACAAATCTGTCCTGCTCATGTGCCTTCGGTTGCCGGCCCAAGTCTTCTAATGGTAGAGCAAACCCTGCTGCTTATTCTAGCATCATGTTGGCTAAACTATTGGTGACGTTCACACTTCAGCTCGTTTTGAGCGAAGGGAAAGTGCTGTTCCCCACCCGCATGCTTTCCTGCCAGTCAAGGGAATTGAACCGGCGAATTTCGGTGCGTAGGGGTTAGAGAAGAGATACAAAGCCTTTGGTTTCCAGCCTGCTTCTCTAACCTTCAGGCCACAGCTGCTATCTTCTTCTAGATCTTACAGTGCTAATGTTTAATATCATTGCTCCTTTATTGCTGTTAGCATGCTAACAGACCCTGATGGATGAATCCATAAATCTTAGGTATTGTAATAAATTACATTCATCTGAATTACAGCATCCTCGTGCATCCTGCATCGACGTCGCCATGCATGGAATGATTTTGGACCTCTACTCTTTCCTCTGGCTTATTCTCTAACAGTCTGTCATCACAGGGTGTTCTCGGTGAGGCTCTTTGGGCCTGCCGCAATCTTAAAGCCACAATCAATAGCTTTGTAATTGGCTGTGGAGTTGTTTCTGATCCCTGGTGAGAAATGGATATTGGGATCAATAAGATCTCAGATTCTCTATAGTAACAATAATGAGATAAGTTAGTGGAAAGTAGAGAAACAAAGTTCTGTAGAGTTCTTTGTGTTGTGCTTTGGGGCTGTGGCTGCAGCTTTTCTTTCATTTCGACCCCTAAGGATGTGGAGGTTGATCGTGTATTGAAGCATGGCCGTCATCAGAGCTCCGACATCAGAGCTCCGACATCAGAGCTCCGACATCAGTGCTCTGCCTTTGGCTCTTAACAGATGCTCATATTCATGAAACCGTTGGCCAGACAAATATGGCTGTGTAATGTCAGTTTACAAGATCCACTCAGGAGTAGAGGATCTTCTGTTTTTAACGTCACATATGATATTAAGGACTTTCTGGTTTGTGTTTTTTACCATGTTGCAGATTGGCAGGTTGCACACAACAGTCAAGGCTCCACTGTAGTGTCACAGAAAAGGTTTAAACCTCAATGTGGATCAATTACTGCTCCTGTTTGAATCAGACAGTGTTTGTTCAACAGTTTCAAAAGCGAGTACAAGCGATACCATGAATCCTTTAGAGACAAGGCTGACTGAAGAAGTGACCCTCAATCCAATTAGTTTGTGTCATAGGTCGAGACTAAAAACACATGCAATAGATACAAGTCAGTGATTGGGTGGTCAGAGGGATACAGACCGGCTTTGTGCCTCTTCTAATGTGATCCGTCTGATGAGGCTTTAAACACTCTCGTCTTTACATGTTGTCAGATGAACTCTTCAGGTGAACCTGTTCAGCATGCACAGACAACATGGAGTGGTGCGTCCTTCAGGTGGGCTGAGGTCCAGTATTGTCTGTTCAGCCTGCCCTCACACGTTCTATCAACTAACATTTCAATACTAGAGCTTTTGTTACAATTGCCCAGGAAATACATTCTCCAGTACCTTACTTCAGCATGTATTCTACATATCAGGTTTCTTCAGAGTAGAATTACTGTTGTATTGAATCTGATTGATCTCAGATTGATGAATTTGACTAATTGAAGGTTAGTCTAAGGATTTTTGTTGTGTGTGTGTGTGTGTGTGTTTTTTAGACTTTCCTCTGCTGCGATGTCCCTCTGACACATTCATACACACATGCTATGCTCGTTTTTTTTGGTACATCTGCAGACACTATGTGATCCAAAGGGCCGAACTAAAATCTGTTCTGTATTTTGAAAGCTATCCATTACACATTGTTTTATGGATGTAGAAGCTTCCTCAGTGAGCAACAAGAGATGTCTCAGTTAGGCCTGCTGCATGAGCCAGTGTTTCCACTGTTCCAATGTTCCAGCATCCGGACCGATGCTGTAGTCAGAAGAAGTAAAAAACAAAACAAAACAAGTAATCAATAACCACCTAATCAATGATTAGTCTGACAAAGGTGACAGTTTCAGCCTCCCTCGCTGCTCCTTGCAGCAGTTATTTATTTGTGTTTCGTATATTGAAGTATAAGTACTACGGTCGAGCCTTCAGGCTGTCATCCATTTAATTAATTTTGTTTATACAAGTTCAATCTATTTACTAAGAGTTTGTCGTCGCAGTCATTTTCATTATAAATGAAAATGAACCATTTGCATTTACTTTGAAAAGCCTGTGAGATTCTGTTTGGTACTCTACAAAGTGAAAGTCCATTAAGAAATGATTTCCCGATCAGCGTATCCATCATTGACTGAGTTCTTTTAACTGACCATAAAATCTGAGTGCTGTTCATCATTTTGACATGTTGAAAGACTGAGGGTGATCCACCTTTAACCTCCAGGACCCTGCAGCAGAGGCAGCACACACTGCAGAGAACACTTATTCATCCCATCCAGACTACACAGCTTGACACATTACATGGCTTAAAGACAAAGAGCTGCACTAGTGACATTATATACAATTAAAGGACGGCTTTCCTGCTCCGCACAAACAACACACACTGGGCCTGTCAAATCTAAAGTTATTCTCATTTCCGGAACCAAGCGCCCGTCCCAATTGACAAATCTATTTATTTGACCGTGGGGTGTTTGCAGGCCTGTTAATTCAAATCCTGGGTTGGAGTTGCTTGTTGATTTTCACTTGGAAAGAACCGAGCGATCGGTTTCAGGTCAGCTGTTGGAGGGGGCACCCTGTGGAAGTGGCCTCCGATAGCAGTGACAAATATACTAGCTTAGACTTAGTTAAGAGATGTGGGACATTAAGGATGTGATTCAGGGGGGAGTCACGTGGACGGGACCAAGATGGCAGGTTAGCGGGGAGGCTCCAAACAACCGTACACGATTTAATTGAAAAACCCTAATATACGCTGCTAATTTTTTGAATAGAACCTCGGCGTTGATATGCC
>CAAKHC010006532.1:30949-65208 GCA_901007825.1 Macroramphosus scolopax | reverse complement strand
AAAGAACCGAGCGATCGGTTTCAGGTCAGCTGTTGGAGGGGGCACCCTGTGGAAGTGGCCTCCGATAGCAGTGACAAATATACTAGCTTAGACTTAGTTAAGAGATGTGGGACATTAAGGATGTGATTCAAGAGCTTATCATAGGTTTCTTCTTTACCTCTCAGTATATCTATACAGTAACAACATCTGTAAGACCCAGACAATAGAGCTGAGTTCTCTTACTAGCTACTGTACCTTGTATGATATAAATGAAACCAGTTAAAAATGTCATTGTGGCAAAGGCTAAAGTTACATTAACCTGATGGTTTAGACGTCTCAGATTCTTCACTGGAGGTCAGAGACCTCGACCTCAACTGTCTCTTTGGCGGTTGAGGAATGTTAACAGTCTTTAGGAAATGACATCTGCAAAGCTTCATAAGAACTCTGACTCCTCGGGGCTCCTCCAAGCCGCTCTGAAAACCAAGTCATTGATGGGACGGCTACAAGGCCAAAACAAAGTGTTTTCACCTCACAATTCAAATAGTGAGAGATAGCAGTCTACAGCAAATGTGAATGTCAAGATGAGATCTGGAAGCCCGAGAAACCTCTTGGAGAGAACTGTTGCAGTCCTGATCGGACTTATTCAACCACTCTGTCCTGCTGACTCACTGTCAGCAGCCCCCCTTCCTCTTTGCAGCCCGGTCCCCCACCCTCCACCCACCTCCCAAAAGGAAACTATGTGACACTGGGAACACAAAGATAAATTCCTTGGATGCATCCATTGGCCGTATGCCGGTCAGGTGGCAGCCGTTCCCTCACTCTGAGGTGGATTTCATCTGCCAGTTCAGCTCGGAGCCGGTTTCAAGTAGTGATTATATTCTAGTAGCTGTTTTATATACAGAACATGTATAAGAGCCCCCAAATTTTGGACGTAAGGGCCAAATGCCAAGTATGACCTCAACATTAAGAGGGGGAGTTGATTACTGCCCTAATGGCTGTGTATCAGAGGAAGCTGCATTTCCATATCTGACCACAGTATTATCTGGTGAGAGTGTGGTGATTTTGGACTTCCTGTTGGTAAAGATCCACTGCTCCACTACACAAGTCAGCCAGTAATAGCTGCAGCTCCACTCATGGAGATAGCTATCTGTGACTCCGGAGCTCCTCACCCGGCAGCAGCAGTGAAAATGGGATGATACATGAGCCCTGGTACGTTCCAAGTTAGCAGTGCGAGGGAGCAGCAGCCCAGACCAGCCACCCTTTGGAGGTAACTCATTTCAGCTGCAGCCATCTCATTCTTCAGTCACTACCCAAAGCACCTTTTATTATTGGCTCTCGCCCTCCACTCAGATTTTCTTTGGTCCTTCATAGGAAAGAATCTGATATATTGGGGCTTTGTTCTCACACCTCATCAGGTTGCTCCAGACTCTCCGATGTTTTGGAGCTCTAAAGCTGGTCCTTTGTTTTTCCAGGTCTTTAAAGGTGAATTTCAGCTACCAGATTTCCTAAAAGAACAATCACAGGTACAGTAGCTCACAGTAGTTCTGCCTGTTGTTCAGCCTATTCTTTGTCTGATTTGAGTTCAACCATATGCAGCTTTGTTGAAGTACCACATCCCCATCTTTCCTTTTGTCTTGCTATCTTTTGCCAGACTTTTGTTGTTTTCTGGTTGTAGTTCATGACATAGTTCTTGTTTTTTTGTGGTTTTTAGCAGTCACTTTTTCTAAAGGCTTTGTCTTTTGTCTTTGTTAAAGAGCCTGATGTTGTCTTTAGTGTGCTGCTGCCCTCTTCTGGTAGACACAAACAATGTTTGCTCACTTTCTGCACCTACTCCATTGTGATATGAGTAATCATGTTTTGACTTTAGAACAGTTTGTCTGCTTTTTAGTTGCTTAAAATGGCTTCTCATCCGCCTCCTGAGGTGGAACAATGTCAGCTGACTGTGGGCAGCTTCACCTCACAGTGGTTAAATCTGTATATCTCGTTACTTCCTGCTCTGTCTGCCTGGCAGCATATACTGTAACCTCTGCCGTCCTTCTCCATTCAGATGCAGAAGTCTGCAGAGAAGCTCAACCCCAGTTAGGAGAAGAGGGATTGCCATCACCACAGCTCACAGGTACACCAGCTTTGCTCGTGAAAACCCTGCACGGGAACACAAGTTAGGCAACAGCTCAAGGCAAAGTACAATAATAGAAGGAATATCCTTGTCTTTTCCATATGTCATATATCATATGTGGTGAATATTGTCATCCTAGCTGTGGCAAAAAACAGTAATGCCAGTATTGTCCTCTCCTTTGGCTCGGCTGCCAGTGGTTTCAACAGTCAGAACCTGGATTGATTCCAGACCGTTGCATCTGTGCCACTTCATATTGAATATCCAAATTATGAGTCACCTCATAAAAAATGTTGCTGGATGTTTAAACTCGTTAATAGAAGCCAGATTTAGAACATTGCTGTGTTCAGACGAAATGCTAAGTGAATACTAATAGATAAGTGATCATCACAACAAAGGAATCAAGCCACAAATATTTGCTCTCTATCTTGTCCATTAAAGAGGAGCAGGGGCTGAGCTCCTTGTAAAACCAACACTGTCTGTTTATGCAATTTCTTTCCATCTATAATGAGTTAACAATAAACATGTTGCTGACTTGTAGCCATAGAAGTCCTGGATACGTCTGTTATCATGTCTCTGTCCATGACATCATCGTGGTGCACACACGATGATGTCATGGACAGACTGTTCATTGTGGATGATGTCACAGCATTCTCCACAACATTCACATCTTTATATTGTGTTTGTATGTAATCGCTCTGTGCTCTTGTTTCAGTGCAGTGGTCAAGACAACCGTGGCCATCATCTCACTCTTCACCGTGGTGTCGGGCACGCTTCAAAGGTCACATGCCTGCAGGTGAACAGTGTTCTTGCAGTGGTGGCTGCACCTGCTGGGCCGCCACCTTCTCATCTATGTAGAACTCTCAGCCTTCAATGTTGTACTGTACAAAACAAATAATGGTTCTCACAACCATAGAATGTCTGCCAATTGTTATTTTCTGTGTCACATCACGCTCAGTTTTTAGAAATGATTTTGACTGTATGGAAATATGAATATAACCCCTCTGTGATTCTGTTGTAAGAAATTGCAGTGAACCGAAATCACAAGTACTTATGAATGGAAAATTAGCCTTGGGAGATGAAATACTTATTTTAATGTTTTATTTTTTTCATGCCTTTGTATTGTGCAGTGTCATGGATACTGATCAGTTTTAAATATCAACCGTGATAAACAATGTTTTTTTCTAACTGTTTTGTTTCTTTATTTATTTTTTTTGAAAGAATGATGAAGATGTCCCCAATAAATAATGGCGGTATTACTGGGGTGGGCTGGCTCTGGAGGCAGAGCGGCTGTCCAGTGATGAGAAGGTGACTGGTTCAATCCAGAAACTCTGAGCAAGTCACCGATCCCCCAATATTTCTAAAGCGCTGGTTGGCAGTTTCAACAGTTTCAATCAGCCAAAACTCTGATTCCAAGTTTCCATAAAAGCATGTGACACAATCAATGAGCTTGTTTTACTGACATTGTCAAGTTCCTTGAGCTACAGAGGAGAAGTGCTTCAGGTCCAGTCTTTGGTGACATACAGGACACTTTGCTTGGTGAAGGACCAACTCATGCATCCTGTCTGTGCATGTGGTCACACATTGGAGCAGTTTCCAAGTGGGAAGAATGTCACATGGGGAAAGATTCAACTTTATAAAGGAGAAAAGACTTTTAACAGGCTCATTACTTGCAGGAAATGCAACCAAAATCATTCCAGCATTTTGCACTTTGCCAAAAGGAGAAAGTGTTATCCACTGAGATAATCGCTCAGAACTTGTGGTCTCACAGAGGCTGACAGCAATTGTTTCCTCCCCATCTTGCCTGTGTAGTAAACAACATGATTGCGATGCATGTTTTTGGGGAGACCGGTTGAACACTGAAGGACAAAGACTGAAAATGATTGAAATTGTTCTAAAAAGAATTTCTGCACCATGCACGGTACCAAGAGACATTATTAATGGTCTGGAAGTCAGGCAAGCACTTCTGCAAGCTGCGTGTCCACAGACAACAACATCAGTGATGATCTGGCTCAGTCGTAACCACATGAGAGAAACATTGAGTGAACCATCAATGGTAGGGAAGAGTACGGTACTGTGGAGCAGAAATAAAACGAGTCCTGCCCAACAGTCAGCTCCCTCAAGGCCCAAATCTGACGTCCTCACCGGTAGGAGTCTGTAGCAACAATGGTTGACATACAAGCCTTATTACAACGAGTCAACGTGGCAGAGGAACATGACCACTTCTTAAGATTCTTGTGGTTAAAGGCCAGTCACATCTAATGTTCATCATTCACATCGCAATACACAATGTTCCACAGCATGGTCTGTGGCTGGCTGTAGGCTCCGCCCTCCAGGCGCTAATGCTACAGTACAGCCACAAAACACAAGAAGAAAATCAGTCAGAGTAATTGAGAGCGCATACAAAGCAAGTGTCCCCAAACATCTGCCGCCCTCGGCGGTTGCCTTTAGTACTTGTGCCAGAACTGGCCACTGACAGATCCGAATGTTTCAGTCCATGAGGACCAGACACAGAAAAGGAAAACCTGAAACACAGTATGTTGCAACACTGTGCCCAGTGCACACACAAAATAACTTTATTATAACTAAAGAAAGAAGTGCAACATTAAGACAATTATTACAAACCCCATTTTAAATAGCACACACATATTAACACATGTGGATTTAGTTTAGTTACTCTGATTCTGCGTATTGAACAAAGCACTGCCAAGCTTCTCCCCGTGTACCACAGAGTTGACCAAAGAAATGACCATAAATCACAGAACTGTGCAGCCTGAGCACGACTACACCAGCTTTTAATTACTGTGACGATGTTGTGTAATTGTAGACTGCCTGTACTGTGTCTTGTAAATACAAGAACTACTGGGCCAACCCATTTAACATGTGTAAACAAGTGAGCATGTAAGCACAAGTGAGACACACCTCTACTGCATCCCCTGTGTTCAGTGAGGCGGAGCAGAACATTCAGTCCACAGGGCAGCTGACAGAAAGATATTCTGTTGCATCTGGGAAATTGTTGTTATTCATTTCTCATGATACACATGGACAAAACAAATAGATGTTATTTAAATAGATTGACCAAATATTAGAAATATTACTGAATATTCTCTCACCTGAAAAATATAAAAACTGCTGTATATGTGTGAGACTTAAATGCCTATTCGCACCATCAGAGGTGCCGTCTTTACCTCTAATATTACATGTGCATTGGATTGTGGAAGATATAGAACCTTTCAAGGACCTGAGCATCCAAGAAGGAGCCAGTCCCTCGGTAGATTTGGAAGGAGCCTGGAGATTGGAACGGCCTGATGATGTTGCATCCTTGTGCTATCGCTGTGTAAGGATGAAGCCCATGAGTGCCCCCTGCTGCTGATTGTCTGGAATGATGTTGTCTGGCTGGGTCCGACTTACTTTGTCTGTTTCCCATTTACAGTCAGGACGGCGTCCAAACATTAGTCAGAACATCTTCCTCTCTAGCATCAAGTTTAAAGGAAACGAGAACTACGCACTAATGAACAACCTCTTATTTAATAATATATTACATTCAAGGCAAATAATACATCCTTACCAATACATATTCAGCAATGCAAACATCGGCTCCCTAAATAAATAGAAATAAGAAATCTTGAAGTCAGTGCACAACATTGAGAAAGAACACTTAACAGTCAACGTGGAACGTAGTCTGCACACATTCTGCATTTCTGCACAGTAAACACTCTGACTAGTGCTGCTAAAACCAACATAGATATATAGAAATAATGTGTCTGACTGTCTTCATATAAATATTGTGATTTCTGTTTATAGTTAGAGCAATATAGACTTTAATGGATTTCTCAACAACAGAAATTGCACAGGAGTTATAGATTCCAAGATCACGATTTTCAAAAATATTTTACACACATAGTAAACAGTCAGTCTTCAAGATGCAGTATGAAATTGCACATTGTTGTCATGCCACAGAGGGGGCTGTTTCAAGGCTTTGGTACATAAGGTCCTGATTGGAAGAAAAAGCTTTGCTACGGCCCTGGTGGGAGAGGGGAGGGGGGTAGTAGCGACGCTCCACGGACTTCCACACCACCACCCATTCCTGGGATCAAACTAGGGAATCAGAGAGCCCGATGAATACAGTACACTTCAAGATTGGGGAAGACTCTTGGCACTTGAATCACAGATGCAGGTCAGTGCTGGACGACCAATCATATGCAGCCAGATTGGACAATTTTGGGCGACATGGAGGGTGGAGATTATGTTCACACTAACAGAGGGTCTAAGGACAGAGGGTGTAGTACACTGTACAGATGTGAAGCCCATTGAGGCGTTGTCATTGGTGATTTCGGGCTATATAAATCAAATTGAGTTTAATTAACCAGGCGCATTGGAAACAGTATTAAAATTTTCCGCAATTCCCTTCAGATACAAACATGAATGTACTCTGTGCTGATACTGTGGATCCAAAAGGAAACCTAATACTGATTCAGTGAACACTGGATGTAGTTTCTCATTAAGAGCAGCTTAGTCTCAGGTAGTTGTTAGAAGAACCTGGGAACAGGTATCTCACTCGAAGAACCCAGGCTGGACTTCAGGCAGCAGGAGAATCAGGTTCCACACGGACAATTGCAGCCACTTTTCCTTTGAATAGTCTTCACATCAGCGTACACGTCCTACTCTGATTCCACCAATTGATACATTTCTCGTTTTCTACAAATCCCATGAAAAGACCAAAACCAACTAATAATTGTTCCTGACCTTGAAAACATAACTGCTTAGAATCAAACCTTCAAGACTCAGTAAGAACCTGGTTGTCCAGTAACAGAGGGTCATGCTGTTATATTTAAGTACTATACGGAAGAACCTGGACGTTCTGACAGTTCCCTGCAGCCACTTATCAGCTTTACACTTCTGAGGTGGCTCTGACAACTCACATGTGACCTCAACAACTTTCAAGCCCAGCAGGATGTTAAATGTCAGGTTCACCACAGCGGTCAATTGGTATTGAAGAAGCCTTTTGGATGTGACATCAAACATCTGAAAGAAACTCAAACAAGTCGAGATGCCTCGGTTCTGATAATCTCCACATCTGACTCACACTGCAGCATCGGGTCTGACGCTCCTTCATCACCATCAACTCACCCTGAGGTTTACTATGAATCCCACATACACCATCCATCCTGAATTAAACTCCATGTTTGTGGGATGTTTCCTTTTTGTTTACAGCTAAACAATGTGATGAAACTCAGTAAGAAACGTTAATCCGAGGGGAGCTGCAGAACAGATACTTCTCTGTAGGTTCATCATGATGAGGGATGCAAACTGTCATTTCATTCATTATTATAAGTAATTTCAACTGCAGGCTGAGGATGAGGAAGTCAGATATAGTTTGGTCTCTTCATGGAATTTGTTGGCAGTAATAAGAGTGATGTCAGACTTCCACCTTCAGACACCCTTTAAAGATCAACCTGTTACTTTCTATCCATTCCAGAGGTTCATGATCAGCTGATAACTTACGATTTCTTCTCAGCCTGTCTACCTCTGTAAATCTATAATACTTTATTAACTGGACAGTTTGATCTGTCAACTGGGCAGTTTTTCGACTCTGTGTCCTCTAAAACAAGGTTATATTCCAGAAGCTAAATTAAACAGGGCCAACGCCATTAGTCTCCAGTGATATTTTTATGCTGTGAATTCAAAACATATTTAAACATTCTGTCTCCACACTGCTATATACCTTTACTTTAAATTTGTTTTAAAATAGAATCTGGTCCAGTTAAAATATATTTATTGTAAAAAGTACCAGAATAGGTAATACTTCAAATGCCTAAAAACCCAATGTTCATAGAAGGTAAACTCTCCCTCAGGTCATTAACCTCTCCAGTTTATTTTACTGATATATTTGCAGGAGACTTGAGCTCAGCGTCTTAATTCATAAAAGCCTGTGTGCTTTTGTCTTTAGTGTTGTGCTCTGCTGCCGTGTTTCTCCTGCTGTCTTGGCACAAAGATTAAACACGGCAGACTATCGACTAACATGCTCTGAAAAGTTGGCTGCAATTCATCCTGAGTTCGTCAACCGTTGAGCCTCAGGCTCCCACCAACACAACGAAGGTCTTCACAGGCACCATGAAGGAAACCCTCGCAAAAGTGCAACAGAGTACCTTGGGCTGTCACTGATAAAGGCAACATTTGGGTGATCATGAATTCTTCGACAAAAACAACACCAAAAACAATCCTATTGTGGGTTGAAGGGGTAAAAACACACATGCTTCTTGTAGAAAACACTCAAATGCAGTTGGCACAGTCCATTTGGTCACTAATGATAAACTTCGTGGCTAGCTCCTCTGCTCCTCTCACTAGGTTGTGTGTGAATCCCGCGAGCTAGTGGCCGCCGCTGGTATTGCACAGAGGAACCTACATGTCAAACACAAATCGCCTCGGATTTCTTACAGAATTCCTCCACTGAAAGGCATCCAATATATTCAGTTTCAGACGAGAGGCAACAAAATTGAGTACTAATACAGCCAGTGTGTGATTTCATGCACACACACAAGCTCTGTAGGAGACCGGGGAGACTCAAGAATGCGTTCACAGTGTGATAAACTCACAAGCATGCAGACAAATCCACATGTCTGAATAGACACCATGGGCATTCCATGTGAAGTTAAATGTAAACAGATGGAAGCTGAGCTCCAGGCTGCCCCAGCAGTGTTCCCGCCCCATTCCTGGGGTCCTCGTCTGGGCAGGGAAGGGACCTGGACCATCTCTGTTTACATGGAGGCCTGGAAATACTCTGAGAGATCAGAGGAGGAGCTTCTCTCTCCCTCTGCATCCTGTTATTCCTTCTCCTCCTCTGTGGTCACTTGTTGTCCATCAGTGACTGGACTTTGTGCACCAGGTCTCGTGCCACCTTCAGGATGTTCTGGACATCGTGACGCTCTGCCATCTCTGTGAAACAGACGGACTGTTAAAGTGGCTGCAGGTTCCTCACAGCTACAGAACTACACATGCACAGCACAGTTTAACAGATTGACATAGAGGAATCATCCACAAGGACTTTAGAAAACAAGAGTAACAATTTTCTTAGAGGAGTGGATATGCAGACCTGCATGTTTTGTTATTATGGCTGGAGCACAAACCAGTGCAAAGACTTTAATGCATTCTATAAGTATTATTATTATTAGGGCCACAGCGTAAAAAAATGCCAGGTGCCAATGGCTTTGGCAGGAAAGCACCACCTACTGGCAACAAGACTTTCATCAAGAGGTGTTGCTCAGTCAAAGAGGTAAACTTGCTACTGAGAATATGAACTCAAAAGCTGAAATTTCATTTATTCTTCCTGTTAGGGTAACCAGACACTAATTACATTTGTTGTGTAAAGTCTTAAAGGTGTAATTTTGAAGCCAGTTTGAACAAGCCATCAAACATATTGCCAGAAGTTGGAGGCTCCATTTCTACTCCACTTGTGACTTCACTTGGTTTGAGTCTTATGACTTGAAAAACTTGAAACTGTCCCGAGGCCCAAATGTTAAAAAATAATGTCCCTCCGAGTAAACAGCCCCTCGATAAACGAAGGCCAGTGAAACTGTGTGAGAAGATGCGTCCATATCTCTGCCTCTGAAAGAGATAATGAGAAGTACCCTGAAACATTTGGGCTTGTGTCTCACCATTGAAGAACTTGATGATGTCAGTGAAGTCCATGTTGTTGTCCATGATGATCTCACGATAAACTGTGACCAGGGCCAGAGCCAGGAAGAGGACAAAGTGCTGCGAGGAAATCATGGGCGCTACCCAGATTACCTCCCACACTGCGAACACGTCCTCATACAGGAGCTCTACACAAACACATGCACACAAATCATGTCACCGAAACAGCTACCTGACACATCATAGAGAAAATACAGTTGATAACAGCTGCAACTTAACTGACAGGGCAACTGTCCATCAAATCCATGTCCATAAAGTCTCCCATTAGAATTGTGTGGTACCCTCACCCATCAGATGTCAATATAATATCATGCACCAGAGCCCTGTAATTATCACTTGTAGCTGCAGAGGCTGAGAATAAAGGACCTGTTGTTCACCTCTCTTGAAGTCCAGCAGGAACCAGCGGTAACAGAAGTAGAAGTGAGTGTAATCCCCGTTCTGCTGCATCAGCTCGAACAGCTCAGAGTCCAGGATCTGACATCAGTGACAGCAGGGTCAATACCTTAATACAACTGACACACACATGCTCTATCACACACTAACAATCAGTCATCCATCACCTGGATCAGTGACCTCATGTTGGCAAAGTGTGTGTCCATGACGCCGCCGTTGGGGAAGTTCTGATTCATCCTCTTCATTAGCTGAGTGAAACAACTGTACGCTAGGCACTCTGACACACACACACACACGCACACACACATGCACACACACGCACGCACACACACACACAGATGCACGCACACACACACACACACACACACGCTCCATTATAGATGTTGTTTCCCACTTACACAGAAGTAAATTGACCATTGACCTAAATCAAAAACATTTGTGAGATCTGACAATAGTACATTTTATTTATTAAATAATCTATGCTCCATGTCCCTTACTAACTATAGTCATATACATTTGGAATAAGTCCTAAATCTCACCATCATCCAGGATGACCATGAGAGGAGCGAGCAGGTCACACATGCCCTGAACGTAGCCCATCTCTAAATGTTCCCACACGTAGCTGCCAGCAGGAGGAAGACGAACATGATCAAAGAGCAAAGAAATCACATTTAACCAAACAGCTTTCATGTGCATGTTGAACCGTGTGTGTCTGGGTCCAGCTGTGTCACAAACACTTTGATGAGAGCTGTGAGGCTTCAGCACAAAAGTGAGGATGCAGCTAACAAAAACCTTAGAGGCAGTAAACACAGAGTAGGTGTTCATTCTATTTGATCCATTATATTACATCAATACATCCAATAATCTTTATTGGCTGGTATTTTGGGCCAGATGTTCTTTTTGATGGAGATAGTAACAGAAGCAGTGATGGAGTGTTGCACTATGGGCTGTTTATTGTGACTAAGTGTTTCCATCCTTAATCCCTTTAATCATTCAGTGCCCTAAAAGCGATCTGTCAACATGTTTTTACGTTTAATGGCTAATAAATATCTTATAGCTGTTTTTACTGCAGGATCCCACAAAGGTGGAATTATCTGTCAAACAGCCGCCAATCATTTCTGCTGTGACAGATGATGAAGAGCTCAAAATGTTCTGGTCTGCTTTAATAGAACTATTTCACTTTTATGAGACAGCATTCAGAAATGCAGTCTATAATACTTAGATAATTAGTATCCCATGGAGTTATAGGTGTGTTGTATAGTCAAAAAGTCTGAAGAAACAGGAGCTTGAAAAGAGTTAGTACTACTACTAGAACTGTGAATACAATAACTTCCCCGACTACAGGTCGTCTCTACCTGCACATGATGTTGCGTAGTTTCTCCAGGTTGGCTGTGGTAAAGTAATAATAGTTGCGGTCGCAGCGCTGCACATCTTTGTCTATCCTGTGGAGGTTCAGGGCGACTGTGTCCAACAGCTCAATCTACACAAAGGAAACAGCAGTCTTAGTCTGTACTACTATTTACTACTTTGGCTGATAACAAGATAAGTAAAAAGTCTAGCCAGACATTTGTCTCTGACACCAGGACTCCACGTTCTGATTCTAATGATCTTTTCCTCTTGATTCTCCTCCACCTTTCAGACAAGCTTTAGATTTAACGCTCTAAGAATAGAAAGTCTTTATACAGCATACATTCTACATATTATTTCATTACCGTGGAGTGAAGTGAATATTACTGCTAGAGAGGCTCATGTCTTTCTGTCTTCAGTCAGATTCACACTACCAGGCAAATGAGTAAACATCTGCACAGATGTACCGTATATGAGGAGAGTGAAGGAGACACCCCTTCGGTAGCTGCTCCATTGGTGACCAGTCTGTCAAGTTGAGTGCACAGTCTGTCCTCAGTCAGAGAGTCTTGACGTCCCCCCAGCACACCCAGGGTCCTGCCCTCCTCCCCGACCCCCCCTTCCTCCTCTGTGCTCTGACCATCGTCTATGCTGGACAGGATCTGGGAATGAGCAGAGGTCACTGAGTAGTTTCTAGAGGAGGGCAGGCCTGAGTCTGGTGAGTCAAACTCCACAAGAGGGCGCTCCTCCGGGGGGAGGCCTGCATGGGGGACCAGGGTAGTCATGGTGGGAGTGCTGTCCTCTCCACTGGTGTTCTCCTGGCTCCCTGCATCTGGCTCATCCACTGACATGAACACCTAAAGGAGGATGGAACTTTAGAAAAGATGAAGGAGCAAAGAGTCCTCCAATCCAAGCTACCGACCACCTGATAACCCCCGTCACCCTGTTACTGCAGAAGCATTCAGGTGGACGGTAAACTGGATGGAAGTTGTATTGTGCTGAGCGTCTTAACCTCGTTGCTGAGTGTGGAGTCTCTGTGAACGAGTCGCAGGACGTGACTGTCGATGCTGCTGCCGGATGAGAGCTTGGCAAAGATGGCCGACTGCATCTCCTTCTCCCTCAGCTTGACGATCACTTCGCAGGCCTTCCACTCCTGCATCACGTGCTGGTACCGCTCGCTGATCTTCGCATCGATCTTCACAAGAAAACAAAAAGATGTCCAATCGTATTTTTCAACTCAAAGTCAAAATGAAGGGAGAGGGAGAGAGTGTGTGTTTAGTGTGTGTTTAGTGTGTGTGTACCTGGCTCATATCCTTTTTGCCCATACCAAACTTGTAGTGTCCCAGCAGGAAGGGCCACACCTCCTTTCTGATGTTGTGCTGCACTCCACCATAATAAACCAGTCTAAGAAGCTCCAGCTCCTTATAGTTCTGCACACAAAGACACACACACACACACACACACACACACACAGTGAGAGATCCATGTTAAGACATAAGACTGCCTGATCGACAGAGACAAACAGAGGATAATAAAAAGTAAGAAGTCTGGTGTGAATGGTGAGAAGAACAAGAGGATGAGGAGTTGCATCAATAATGGATGAGGAGAAAGCAGATGAAGACAAAGATATATGCAGAAGGGAAAGGACCCAGATATAATTAGAGGGTAATTGAGTAATGATGACTTTGTTGGAGTTGATGAGTGATTGCAGCGGCTGGTTTAATAGCTATGATGGTATCATACCGCACTCTTTAATGAGATTTCACTTCACTGAGAGTCATTAAAGTTTCATTAGAGTGAAGGAGAGAAGCAGGCAGTGACTCTGGACCAATCCAGGATCCCCGATTTACAATTAAGAAGAACAAAAAGGTTATAAACTTGACTGTATACAGTATGAGGGGTGGGCAGAATGATACACAACTGCAAGCTATAAATTTCAGTTAGTCTGAGCACAATAGAAATGTGCATCTGTACACAAAGAACTTTCAGATTCATTCTCTATATGAAAATAACACTTTTATTTACACAACAACTGTTTATAAAGTATATATGTCTCCACCAGACACCTCAATGCTCTTCAACAATGGCAGGAAGAACATTTGGTGAAACACTTCGCTCCTGTAGGTACTCGGAGACGTATTTACTGATGACAGCTGACGACACGCTGAACATGTTCTGTTTTCATTGGTGAATCTAGCTAACAGTCTATAAAGTAGTTAAATGACTTTAACCTGCAACAACATTCAAAGTCTGCTGCGGAAATAAAGCCATCAGAGCAATATTCATCTAATGATAATATTCATCTTGCACATTCTGCTGCTCAGATGTTTATTCTCCGGAAGGGAACACTTTCACCTTTAAGAACTACTCTAACATTGTTGTAAGTATCATCTTCAAAGACTCGCTCTTCGACCTGTGTTCAGGGTTGCATGGGAAACAACGTGGCAGAATAATTAAAGGTTTCCGCTGGCATCACTTTATTTTTCTTACTGACAAGAAATCCCATTAGTAAACGCAAAGCCAACAAAGGTTATCAGTCAGTGCTCTCTGACCTCCCTCAGGCACACTGGTGCCCACTGAGGACAACATCTTCAAACAATAACACACTCTCCTTTTGAACAGGCCCAATAATTCCCTCCAACCGTCATCCACTGTAGTTTCTGGCATGCATTACTTCCACATTAGGAATATCTTCAGCTGCAGATTAATCTACTTTCCTACTCTGGTGAGTCATTGTGGCTGCAGGAAGGTGCGTGTGTGATTGGAAGTACAGTGTGTGTTCATGGTAATGAAGACACACGTCACAGTGGAGCTCTATAGGCACATGTAAATAATATATAGCAGGCTTGGATACACTCATCATGTTTGTTAGAGGATCAGTTTATTGTTATGCACACGGTCAATGTTTCTGACAATGAAGAAAATGTTGAATATTGTCTTGTTCTTAAACTACGGACATACGATGGCAGTAAAGAGGAACAGAGTCACAACTCAGAACAACAGAGAAGGTTTACTGCTAAATCCTGACAGATTTCACTGTAACACTGCTGAAAGAAAGATACTGTGACAAGGTTTGACATCAGAATCTGATTGTAACACACATCAAATCCTATCCTGATGTTGAGAAAAATAACTTAAAGACCAAGGTACATGAGTGGTAGACCTTCAGGCTTTGTTCTATACTCAGGAAAAAATACTGATTCATGGTGATATATGAATATTTTAAGAAAACACAAATCTCCATACAAACACCCTCCGTTCACGGCCTCCACCTGCAGAGTTCTTCTACCTCTGCTTTTTCATATAAGTTTAACACATCATGAATATGTGCTCAAAAAATTCTGATAATATTAATTCACAGAGATTAAACAGCAGGACACAAAACTTTGGTCTCTGATTGTTTGAGCTTATCTCACTTTATAAAATATTGAAAGACTTTCACACAAAATGACCGTGATTGTTTTTTCAGGGTTGATGTGGTTGCTGATTGATAATAATGACTTTATCAAGATCGAGCAAGTTTTTGTGGTGCCCAGGTATCAAATACACTCGTGTGCAGGTGAGAGGGTCGAGGTGTCAGCTGATGCTGCGAGAAGATTCAAATCATGCTAATTTATTATAAATCCTACTTTATGCTGTCAAGAACAATCTGAACTTGTATTTCAGGTCCAGTCGTGTTGAGCCTCAGTGTTTGTTTCAGTCCAAACTCTCTGATTTGCACCCACCTTGCAGTCTTTCTGGTACTTGCTCCACACGTCTTTGCTCAGACCCCCGGACGCCTCGCAGGGTCGGTCTGGAGGGACCATGTTGTGGTTGACGAGGGCTGACAGGTGAGTCCGCACAGTGGAGAGGTGTCGACAGTAGGCCAGCCCTGATGAACAGATCAGACATGGACACACGAAGGTTAATGTGCATGTCTCCGCTGTTGGTTGATCTACGAGGACTCTCCTGAACAACAGTCATTAGTAGATCTTAAACTGAGGAGGATTTTAGAATGAAAAGGAACTGCAGGGTCTGAATATAACATCAGAACAACATCTCAACATGTCACTGGAAGGTTATTAAAACACTCAGTAAAGACAAAGTTTGTATTCAGTTACTTCAAGTTGTTATTTCTACCTTTTGTTTTGCATTGAAGGCAGGTAACTAACCAAAACCTAAAGCAACTGTCTGATGTGTCAATGATACGTATAGAGAGGGATGTTTTATTACAGCGTCCTTCGGGGCTTCACACTGAGCATCCAACAAACAACTGACTTGGGAGAGGACGACCCTGAACTGAAATCAGAACCGCTGGTTCTAACATGTAATGCACAAGTAGCAATCAAAGCAACGCTAAGCTGCTCCAAAGACATTCAAAGGAAGCAACAAACTGAGTCTACACTCAGAACTGAAGAATGCATGTAGTGTATAAACGTTTAAATAAGCCACACAGCACCGCTTAGCTTCTTTGTGTGAGTAGAAGGCTGAAGAGTGGGTGTTGAACAGAGGAAAGAAAAGATGTTAATTCCTCCTCTAATAGCATTTTACAGTTAGAGCGTCAGTTTAGTTGCCTGAGCAATATATGTTTACAAATTTAAGAGTAAGCCAATAAAAAGATGTTCCTGCTGAGGGTGAGTCAGTAAACACTGCAGGTAGGTCGTCGAGACATTGTTCGGAGGCAGCATGTGTTCATGGACAAGTGCTGCTCAAGGAGTGTCCACCAGATGGCGCCAAAGTTTGGGCCGGCCTGCACGAGCCAGGTCGATTGCTGCTGAGGAGAAGGGATGCTGGGAGAGTTCAGACTGATGAGGTTTTGTGGTGTTAGCTGCATCTGATATATGATCGGCTCCCTGGAAAAGAGAGGCGACACCACTGCTTTTCTGAACTTCAGAAATTTTCAACTAGGAAGCAATGAAGCATGAACGCGAAGCAATCTCACAAGAAATGCACGTGTTCGCACGGAATTAGAGAAAAATTTAAAAAGGAGACAGGTCCTAAGTTATGGAGGGAAGCTTTCACACAAGCTGGTCAGAAGTTCCTTTCAGGCCATTTCTGTGGATCCAAACAAGTTTAATGTGTAACATTTACCCCCTGACAAAATATCAACGTTTGTTAATTACTTTGCTTCACATTACAATCCACGTAACAGTCTGTGCATTTAGATATAATGTAATGATGAAGCTGTTTTCTGTAAAACGATGTACTTACATCCGTAAAAGGCTCTGGAGACGATCTGCCTCTTCATGTTCTGGCAGAGCATCTTGAGAGGAAATCTGGAGGAAGTAAAACAAATCATTTTTGCACCTGTCTGTTTTATTGCCAGGCTTCACTGTGTGCGCTGAGTTTTTACCTTGACGAGCAAAGTCTTGCTGGGTTTTTGGCAATAATGACTAGATAGGAAATAACTCCCAAACCTTCAGTCTCCCAGACACTTGTTGCTTCGTGTAAATAGTGTCACATCAGTGGACTGATGATGATGTGCTGGGAAGGGAGGCAGACTGGCCCAGGAATAAAATCAAGTGGCTACCGGCTAATAAACTGATTTTGTAGTTGGAAGAAGGCCTCTCAAGATAAAGTTATACGTAGCAATATTTCCGGGTTCCATACACTGTATGTAGTCATATTTATTGAAAGTTTGTTTAGTCAACGATTTCCTTTAAAGCTTAATTAGAGAGCCTCTCTTTCCTGAGTATATATTTTCTTTGAATGATCTTTTAGTACTTGCTAAAATTCCCTTCTTTCATCTTGAATAACTGGGATATTTTTAAACTACTTCATCCCAAAAATGTATGATTTCATTTTTGTGGATTCAAATTTGCTGCCGAGGATTTGAAAAGGTCGTAGCCAGTGTAGCACGAGGCTGCTTCTATCTGGAACCTTTCAGATAACCAGATTGGTTGACTTGGGTATCTGACACATAGAATCATAATCATGTTTGGATGATAACATTTTGATTTCATTACAAATAAACACTCCATTTGTAGTTTGTGGTAAAAGGTATTTAAGTACACATACGTGTGAATGTCTGCTGGGTCATTTATACAGGTACAGCTGGCCGGGTAGTCAAATGGCACACTGCAACCAGCCATGGAGCAGGACTGGCACAGGGGCTCGTGACTGGTTAATTCGGCCTGTTGCCATGACGACGGGCTGCCTCCGAAACCCTGCATCTCCATCATCTCCCCGTGGTCTAGACCAGAGAGAAGGAAAGTGAAATCACAGAGAGGTCTCAGTAATCTGAAACAAAACAAATGCTGATGTTTTAAATTTTGCACTCTGTAAGTTCTAAATGTTTGTGCCTTTAAATCGGCTTCAGGCTGGCCATGATTCAAGACTTACATATTATGACATGGGTCCCTCAGCTCAACCATAAACACATCTATAAGATCTTGTAATTCATGACATCAAGAGATGAATAGATGCAAAAGTCTTACACTCACATCACATATGGAAGCAGAAAAAACAATTGTTAAGAGAAAAGCAAAAGTGTGGGAGAAGCAACGGAGCTGTGGGAGAGGCAGGCAGAGAGGACGCAGGGAATTCATGCAGGTTCAGATCATTCAGATGGGAGGAAGAGAGACAGCAGAGCTAAGAGCTAAAACATACATGAAGAAGAGAGAAAATGAAAGAGGACAGGGACGATGCTGACACTCAGGCCATGCAAGATGCATAAAGCCAGAGCAAGACAAGACACACCAAGGAACAAATGATCAAACAAAAACAAATGGACATCAGTAAAAGGGCACATAAAGGGGATGAAAAGTATTCATAAAAACTTCAACACTAAATAAATGCTCTTCACCTTAATTCTTCAGGTTGGAGCTGATGACCTGTCATAAATATGAAGCTGCACTTTGGTTGTTCAATAACCCCGAAAACAAAAAGTATTAAGAAAAAAATAGGAAAAAGAAAGTGAGACCGACATTTGGCCTCCCCCCTCCTTACTTTAGAGCTAAAAGTGATCAACATTTGTGTTTGGGCTCAGTAATGCAACCCCGCTCACACAAGGACTCCACGTCTCTACTACTGCGGAACCCCACAGGACCATAATGAGAGGGGTGGAGGAGACGGTGGGTGGGGGGTGGTTGGGGGTTGGGGTGGCGGGGTTAGTGAAGAATTACAGTGAACAGCATTGCAGCAAACGACTGCACGAACAGAGGAGAAAAAACTGAAGTAAGAGAAGAGGGAGAGAGAAATCAAAGGAACAGGAGGAGAGTAGTAGAAAGGATTTTCCACCACAGATATGCAGACACACATAGTCGTTCTTTAAATAAAACAAACAATGGAACAGGTGCATTATTCCCATGCAAATTGTCAAGCATGTTGCAAGTGAGAAATGAATAGACAAAAAGAAAGAAACAGATTTAAGTCAAATCATAGGAGCCTAAAAACATGAGCAAATCACCAGAGCGAGTCATGGCCACAGTAGCATAAACCCAACAGTGCTGAGGCATGCATGAAGAGCTACACCCTCTAATATCTCACAGGAAATCTACCAATCCAAAAGGACAAGACAACCAGCAAGACCTAGACAAGAAGACACCGCCGGGAAGTTGGAATCTCTCATTAAACCACTGTTTAGCAGCACTTTGTATTAATAAAGTGTGCACTTCCCTGAGTGCAGGGGGAGTCTGTGAACAGCTGCTGTGGTTTTATCTGACAATATCTGTGACCATGCCACCGAACTCTTCACTCTGCTTTCATCAAGCAACATCATAAGGATGTGTTTCTCTTGGATCTGGAGGTGATCCTGAAATAGAAGCACTCATACGTCTTCTTGGAGCGACGACTGGAAACTGTTCCACCAGAATGGTCTGTGATCAAGACGTCATCACTTCCTCACACCTCTTTGTGTTCTTCCTGTTCCATCTTTGCATGAGATAAACATCTTACCACTGAATGTCACTTTGGTCTAATGTGCATGTGAGACTGTTCTGACTGTGACACAATGTTATATTTTACAAAATAATCCATCTGAGCCTCTGATAACGGGTGACGTGCAACTGAGTGAGCAACAGAGTGAATCATCATGCAAACTGCTTTATCCTTCAAAAGAAACCATATAAATGGAAGCGGCTCTACAAAGTAACAAGCAGGAATTCTGCTTCTATTTATGAAAAAGTTGAAGAAATAACACAAAGCATTTTTAAAAAATCCGACTGCAGTAACAAATCAATCGCTATATTTCCCCTCCGCCAAGGCGTTTATGTTCCTGCCAGTGTTGTTTTGTCTGTCTTTTAGCAGGCTTGTGCTCCAGGTTGTTTATATGGATGCGCTGGAGTTGTCTGCTCCAAACCCCATTCACCATCGAGCCGCCGCCCCAGCCTGACAAGCTGCTGATGATGTGCTGAATGCACACAACCTCCAACAGGGAAGACACCCGTCTCCACTGGCGCTGTGCCAGGTTCCGCTGCACAGAGATGACCACACTGCGATCGCTGTTGCAGACTGATATTGTAGACCCCATATCCCATAACGAAGTGTCTCAGAGTGAACCCGAATGCAACCACCATCTGGGCTGACAGGTCCAGAAGAGATATGTGTTGTGAAGGACACAACACAGTCTTTTCCGTGGTCATAACAAACCCCAGCACCGTGCCAGATGATACCACGCTCCCTGAGTGGGGTTACGGCCGCTGCGGTGCATTTTAGAAACACTCTCGGGTAAGTGACAGCCGACATGGGAACACTAATTGTATATCGTAAAACGCAAAACTCAGATATATTCTGTTAGACAGGTAAGTGGGGATGTGAATATAATCATCCTCTGCACCTACGGATCAGGGCTGAGTGTGTGAGCATGCAAAACTTGTATCTCCTGAAATACTTAGACGTCCAATGTTATGTATCATGAATAGAAACCATCAAGCTGCCGTTTGTTTGGAACAATTGTAACTGCAGAAAATCCTTCCCGTAAGGCTCCATCTCCCTGTTCTCATCGGGGAACGAGACCAGGACCAAACCAGGGAGGTGCAGAGGTGAGCTGAAGTCTGTCGCCCCTGGCCAGCATCCTCAAAGCTCACTCTGTTGTGGTTCATGCTTTCCTGCTCTCCATTGGTGATGAAAGAGGAGGGTGACAGCTCTGTCCTTTCCGTGCCATCTCTGTTCACCCCAGGAGTGCTTATACTGTATGTTGTACGAGGTAGCCCGACATGGTGATCCCAGGCACACGCCTGGAGCCATAAAACTTCAGTATCCATGATGTCCTCCTTCTTCTTATCCACCAGCTTGGGCATGTTGAGCCATCTCGCCATCTCTTGCAGCATCAACATAGCCGTGCACTTTCCTTTTGCCTCAACAGCACAGTGCTGGACACGATATCCGTGATGATGGTTATCTCGCTCCATATGGAAGGTTGGGGCACGTCTGTGTCTTCAAAAAGTTCTTTTTGGTACGCTACCAACATGGAGGTTACATTAAGACCATGCACCTTTGAGGCTTCCAAGATATATGCCCCTTTAATTGCTGACTGGAAGCATTCAGCCCTTCACAGGAAGTAGGTGGTCTGACAATGTTAACGACATGAACGACATCCTCAGCTGGAGGTTGGCGTCACCAGCGGCTCCATGGTCATCATACACATCATGGCATGCATATCCATCCCCTCAAAATCAAAGGGGAGACGTGCCCTAGTCTTGCTGGAAGAAAGGGTTTTGGGCGAGAACGAAGAGCCACTGACGAGGCCGCTGGCTGTGGGATATTCAGCCTCTCCCATCCTGCTTGCACACGTTGTGCATGCTTGGTCAAGCCTGTGGAACATTGAGCAGACCTGATGTTGGTTCTTGCTTAATAGTTTGTTCGGGCAGCTGCACAGACGGGCAACGGTGTCCCCCTGCTCCATGGTTGGAGGCGACTTGGCAACTGTAGCCATTAGCTGTGCTAAAGGAGGGAGATAATTAGCTGGAGCTGGTGAGCCAGCCAGCCCAGAGAGCAACAGCGACCTTGAGCTCTTGGTTTAGTTAGCTTTGTGGGTGTAGCTAAAGCAGTTTGTGCTAGCTTAAAAATCTGACAAAAAAATATCAAATGAACATGCTAAAGTGGGCAATTGTTAATTCTGTTGCTCACCACGGCACCTTTCATTTTTAATCCAATAACGCTTGGAAGAACCAGGGAAACCTTGAGTATATGTTTCTCCCCGAAGCACCGCCACTGTGCTGTTAGCTAAATCCAAGCTGGTTGTACAAAACACAATTAGATGCATGTAGCATTTCGGGTATTCAACAAAAACATGCTACACAATGCATAACATACCATATCATAACAGAACATCTAGACAACTTTGCATTGATCAACTTCCCCACTTCACTGGTCACAAATCCAACCCCAGCCTACTCCACACTGTTGGGCTCGGCCTCAGGCAGCAAACACACAGGCAGGTGAAGCTGGGGGAGGGGGTGGAGGGTGGGAGGAGGTAGGGGAGATGGAGTGAGGTGTCAGGAGCGGTGGGCAGTGGGGTTGGGTGGGTGTGTATAGGTGATAAAAACCTTTCATGACATTAGGGTCTGTGAGGTTCCGCGAGCAGATCATTGAGATCATAGCATGGAGCCTATCTTCCTCTTCCTCATCATCATCCAGCGAAGGAGCGCGGCTGCCCGTGGTGTGGTGGTAGTTTATAGTGACTGCTTGCACCAGTGGGACAACAGAGAAAACAGTTAGAACAGTGCCACCGTACAGGCCGTGGGAAGAGCACTGTGGGAGACACACTGGCCTTCATCCACACACATCAAGGGGAGAAGAAACTCGTACAGACACGGAACTTTTGATATTCAGGCAGAAGCAATCACAGAAAGGAGTTTTGTCCCAAAGAGAAAAAACAAGTTGTGTGCAGCTGCTACTGTCTGTGGGTCACTTTGAACAAGTGTGTGTGACAATGTGAAGGTGGAACTTACTGGCATCGTATCGGTATCCAGGGTAGACGATGCGAAACACATAATCAGCAGCTGTTTGTTCCTCACCGTTCCTGTCCTGGTCGATTAGCCGAGCAGTGCTGCTCCTCTTCTTTAGTTTAGGAAACACTTTTCCCTGCAGGACACAGACAAATGGCTCATGTGTACCAAAGGCCGATAACCTGGAGCTTCCTATAACCTGCACATCACCGATTTTATAAAACCGAGTTTATAAATCCATCATTGAAAAGAAAAGAAAAACTAGACTAACAGAACCATCAGATCAAGACATCACACAATACTATGAAGGTGAAGGTATGTAGGACACTCAGTACGTCTACAGTGGCCTCTAACATAATGACACACCTTGTCTTTCTGTGACCAGAGCGGCGGCTCAAGCTGTCCCCGGGGTAGGAGACCGGTTTCCAGACAGGAAAGGAAGGCCAGGAGGTGACCACCGGGGGGGAAGTGGAGGGGCGGCCTCTGTATCCCGTCCTGACTGACCAGAACCAGTGTACCACCACAGTCAGCTAGAACACGGTTAGAGGTGGACACAAGTTACTGGGTATTATTATGAATATATTGTAGGTGAGTTGATGCACATGGACACAGAATTGTTCAGATGGACGTACTGTGGGAGGAGCAGCAGCAGTTTACTCACGTCTTTGGTGACAGTGGATGCACACTATTTGTCGTAGAGGGACGGTCAGTGCGTAGTCCCAGTAGATACTAACACAGAAGGAAATGTTTGTTGGGACGGTATCTTTGGATAACATGAATCTTTAGAGGCAGTGACTGTATTTCAAATCTGTACTATCTGTGTATTAATCCCAGCAGATATGTGCTTGCTACCTCTTTTCCAGGTCACATTCTCCCAGTGTGCCGTTGATGAGCTGGTTGGGTGTCCACTTGAGGGTGAGGTTATCCCCGGCCTGGTGGAGCGACAGGTAGCCCCGCAACACCTCCATGTCCTTCTTCTACCATCGGACAAGGAAAGAGATGGGACAGAATGTCAGACTTCAGGTTTGTAGATGTCGACATTCAGGAGAAGAGAAGAACCAGATAGATTGACAAAGAGACGGATATATCATGAATATGCATGTTCATTAACATTTCAACAGTTAGAGTTCCTGAACACGTGTTCAAATCTTAATCATGTGCATTTACCATTGAATTTGCAATTGCAGTTTTTTAGTCGCTTGTTGACACCAGAACCAAGTTAACAAATCATCACCTTGTTAGGTTGACATGTTGACGAGGTAGGCAAACAGTGTGTTCATGTGTTCAATCCACATGATGGCCAACAGAAAGATCCCCTGTTGCTTCTAACTTCCTCTGATCAGTTGACAAGTTTATTTAGCTGAAATCACAGCACAGCTGTAGTTGTGTGTGCTGAATTATAGCAAAGCAGTAGCTGGGAAGTGACTGTCCATTGACGTGTTTCTGTCCAGCTGGTGATGAAGTTTATATTGTGTGAGTGTGTGAAAGGAAACTGTGCAAACATCGAGCAGAAAAAACATTATACAACATGTATGGCCTTTTTGTTCTGGACAGGGAGTGTACGGTTGGCTTTCCAAAGCTCTCTTGCTGAGGGTGTGTTTGTGTATGTCTGTGTGTGTGTGTGTTTGTGTGTGTGTGTGTGTGTGTGTGTGTGTGTGTGTGTGTGTGTGTGTGCTGTCAAAGCCATGCCTGTCAAGCTCTTATAGGAAGGAAATGTGTGCTCGTTGAATATTCACAGGACCAAACATGATGAAGCACATGTGGTTCTTACAAATGTCGACTTGTGTGTAAAACAATAAAATATGAAAGTAACCATCATTTGCAATTCATCTATGTGCTAGCTGACTGAGTGCAAAGTGCTGTCAGTGTGTACTTCGTGGATGTAGGCAGACTTCGTCCCTTCACCCCTGAGCATCAGAAGCTTTATGCCATCAGTTACAGAGGAGATGGAGCTCAGAGTTGGGAGCACCTGTCATTGCACGCAGGAAGTAAACACCTATATTTACCCAATCTCGTTTTCCTCTTCAGTAAAGTCATAGTAACGCTGTACTGAAACCCAAATTGAACCTGATCCTGTCAGTGTACGAGTGTCAGTGTGATGGGTGAAGGATTTTACATGATGATTATGATGACTGACATTGTATAATGCTTTGGTTCAAAGTAAATGCTCCATTAACCATCAGCTGCATTTCTACAGTATATTCATATCCTATGATATACTTCATCAGACTGCAGCCAGACTTTTAAAGTCCTATTCATCAGTCCATTGTTATTTCTAGAGCTGATGATTGAAGTCGTCTGTGAGTGATTCGTCTCGCTTCCTTCTGATCTCTGCTGAGAGTTCCCATGTCCATGACAGATCAGGCAGGCTGTACGGATCAAGTAGCCATGATTCATTTTATTTATGTTTTTACACTAATGCATATTGTGCATAGCCTTGATATTCAGCCTGAGTCTATGGATGATAAATACTTTATAGTTCTCCTTGTAGATTCTGTGATGAAACCGTTGTCTTATCAAGCTCCTCTTAGTAATTGGACACATGGGAATAGTTTTATTCCTAGAAACAAAAATCTTTGGCAACGATTTCCTGTTAATGTATAACAGTCACAACAGTTCAATGCTGCTGAGTCAAGAGATGAACTCTGCTCTGAATGATCAGGGGAACGTTCAATTATCCGGATGAAAAGCCTCGATATTATCTTTATTCATTTAAAGACGTAAATGATAACTTCTGATTTGGATGGCTTACTGAAAGTCATGCCAAACAGTTTGATGTTGGTTACACTCCTATTGATTATATAATAACAAATTAAAGTGGCAAGACGTAACACATTAGCTTGAACTCACCTGACAAGGTGTGGAGTGTGAACGATGGGGATGGATAGAGTATATAACCGGGGTGAAGTTAGTTATAGTCAGCAGACATTCACCTCAGACCCACCCACTGTTGACAATAACTTACCGGTTGCACCAGGACGTTGTTTTTGCCGTAGAGGAGGTGCGTTCTGGAGTTTTGGTGAAGAGACTCCACGTACTCCCGCGCAGATGTGGCAAATCTGTCCTCTGACATACTACCACTGGACTGCCTCTTGCGGATCTAGAAAAGAATATCATAATATTTACGTCAACTCCATTCCCATACAGCCCCCCCTCATTACCCCCATCATCACACACCAACACCTACAGAGGCCTGAAGCAGCCCGACTGTAAAACAGCCTCCACACTCACCCCCAGAGCAGGCCGGCGACCTGACGAGGCATCCTGGCCCCGATGGGCCCCGTGGATCCGGTGACGCTGCACCAGCTCGTTGGCTGAGGGGTCGGTCCAGAAATGATCTGAGGTCTTGAGCTTGGTGTACTCCAGAGCACAGGGCCCCACTGGGAACACAGCACACACAACCAGGAATCTGATGAGTCTCATTCTGGAGGTTTTCTTTGATGCCTGCTCCCTCTTTCTCCTCAACATGTCAAATGATGACATATTTTACTTAAAATAAAACATCAATCAAAAGAAGTAAAATTCTTTGATTCCTGAGCACTTCATCATACATAAATCATGTAACTGCTGATGACTGAGTCCGAATTCAATATATTTATAATAGAAACACAGGAAAGTCTTATTCCAGGTTTCATATACTGTATCTCTGTCCTGGACTCTGTGTTGTGTTGGTATAGACACAGTTGCATGTTTCAGTCCCTGCTGTTCCTCAACCGTTCACAGGCCTCATGAGAACTCTGCAGCTTTCCATCATCCACCCTCATTATCTGCTGCCTGCCTAATCAGCTGCACCTCATTATCCCTTTTAGTCAATGTAGACGACCCTGCCAGCTGCCACACTGGACAACTTTCCGCCTGCTTTATTCTACAAAATTACTTTTCCAACCCTGCCTGTCTGCCTGTGCCTGTTTCTCTGCTTATTAAACTTTGTGTCTTGGCTCTCCGCCTCTATTATCTCCTGCTGCCACACAGACTGGAGGTCAGTGGAATGTGAAATCCGCTGCCTATTTTCTTAATGTATTGTTTTATCATACATGAATAAAAACACATTTGTCCTGCATGCAGTTGCCTCTGGTCCTTTCAGAAATGTTGGCATGTCAGTGACGGCTTAATATACTTACCCAGCAGGGCTGCCAGGATGGGCCCGAACACTGAGTCATGCATCAGAGCTTCCCTCTCATAGTATTTACTGCAGAGATAAACAGATACTAGTGACTCACAGGAAAAAGTTATCAGATGTCATCTATTTCTAATGAGGAATCCCAGCGGGCTTCATGTCATTCGGAGGTCGGGGACGGTATCAGGGACAGAATTCCTTGTGAAGTCTCAGGCATGCATGAATATATGATGGAACTAACTAGTTTCAGCACCACTGAATCCTGGACCCTGTTCCACAAACTATGATTGGAGGTTAGTCAGCTTTGTGCTAAACTCAGGTTTCCTGGTTTAATGAAGCTAGATAGATCACCATGGTAACCTAAGCTCTGTGGTGCAGTCTAACTATTGACCAGTCAGATTATTTGAAATATTGAATCACTATTCTTCACAACTACAACACTTGTTTAAAACGAGGAAGCAATTAAGAGCAACATCTCATATATAAATAGGAATGTACTTGGTGATTACAGACTTCCGCAGAGGACGATAGCCAGCTCTGCTATTATATAGAACTCAACAACCTAAACCAGCACATTTTTCTACTGTCTCATTGACATGATAGTCACTTCAGTATTTGCCCTACTTTCGCTAATCTGAAACTTTAAATGAATGGAAATAAACGTAGTAAAAATATGAACATTTATTAGTGTTTGACATTTCAGATAGAAAACGTTCAGTCACAGGTCGGGCGCAGGCTCATTAAAGTGCATTAATGAGCTCTTTCTTGGCTTATGTTTCACCCCTCTAACAACAGGTTTAGGGAAAACGTTCCAGGTTATGGGGAGTTCAAGATCATTTAAAATGCCATCGTAACGACATAATTACGACTTGCAAGCCATTTAAAACAGACGTGTTACAGAAGTGTTATGCTCTGTACCGTTATACTATGTGTGTTATCACCTATTCATACTAGTTTGGTCTTTAAAGATTCCAAAATATCAATATGGAAAATAAATGAAGTCTAGTTTTTGTATATAACACTGACTGTGATGTTCCTCAACTCGGTATCACCTTTACTCATAGGGGGGGGGGGGACCGACACAGAACCTGACAGAGATGGTGCTGCCAACCCTGACCCCCTCTAACCCTCCGCGAAACCCTTTATGTGCTATGTAGACTGACAGCTGCAACAAAGCCCAAGCTGGAGTGTGTTTAGTCGCTGCTGTCAATACTGGAGACTGAAGAGAAAAAAGAAATCACCTGGAATTGTCCACGATGTACTGAACTATCTTGTCTAGAACTTTCTCAAAGAGCGCCGTTCTGACCCAGATGTGTTTGATGGCCTGAGCAGAGAGCGGCTGAGGGGGCCGGATGGTGGTGGAGGAGCCCTGCCTCCTCAGAGGTTCGTGCCCCACACTCTGGGATCTCCTGCAGAGCACAAAGCACAGGTCACAGTTACTGCAGCAGTGACCTCCAGTGTTTCCTAAAGATTAACACATGGTTTGGACTCAAGGTCAGAATACCAGAATACTCTCGCTTTGCTGCTTTTCAACTAAACCTTTTTATAATCAGTTCCCTCTCAAGCTGCAGACTATTGCACACTGTCTAACTTTCATTTACACATGTATTCATTTACAGCATGTCGGTTGGCTTGTCCTTCATCAGGCAAAAGGCTTTTAAAAGAAGGATGCAAGCTTTAATAGGGAGTTGCTATAAGTCTGATATAATATTTTATATCTCCAATATCATACAAGGTGATAGAAATGTAAAAAATTCTGTCTGTAGTCTCCAATCATAAGTGTTTATAATGAATACATTATTAAAATAAATGCTGAAGGCTCCGATGTGCAGGTCTACAAACTGCAGGAAAGTAGAGATTAGCAATTAGTCTTCTGGTAGCATGAATGCATGTTTCATTTATTTGCTCTCAACATAAAACAGAACTAGTTTAACAGCTACTTCACACAGAGCTCTAATACGCAGCCCCTCTTAAAGGGGGGGGGGGGTGTTATATAACTGAATGTATGGAGCATACACCGAAACACAGTGACTTGTTGAGTCGACTACACAAGATATTGCAGGCTATACATTCATAGATGAACCTGGAGGGATTTATTTCATTGAACATTAAATAAATATGAGAACAAATGGAACAAATGATCATAAATACAACAAGCCCTCACAAATTGAAATAGCCAAACACCATCCAAAGAATACAAATCTGCAGTAATAGTAATGGGATTTACCTCGATCTTACAAAGACTTCACACATCAAACCAGTGTTTGTTTTAATTGTATCTCTGCTGTCTCCAGGTATGTTTCCCTGGCAGAGCCCTCTAGCATGAGGACTGCTGTCGCTGCTGCTCCTCATCCTCGGGTTGTGTGTTGTTGTTTTGTTTTGAGTGTTAATCGCTCGTAAACGGTCCCCGATGGTGCGTGTAACATTTGGGGGAAGCAAGTCCACGAAGTGAATGTCTATATGTTCTGGTATGGCCTTTATTTGAGTCGTGGTCCTCTCTCTTGTTCCACATGCGTCAACATTTCTGCTGATGTACACTTGGATACAGACTGTTAAGCCACTTCTCTAGGAGACTTTCCTTTAAGCTGGCACTTATGGGATTACGTTTGCTATAGTTAAGGAGTAAAGCAGCCAGCTGAGCCTGACTGTCTCCTGGTTTTAATGGGAACTCTCTATGTGGGATCTATAGTATCTCTCATCCATCTCCAATCTCTTGCCAATCAGACCTGAGGCCTCATGTACAAAAAACTCTGGTAAGATGACTCGGTGGCATACGGACAAAACCTAGGAAGTGCTTATACACAGACGCATCCAGATTTATATAACATGTGAGCATGCAGGTCCTACATTCTACTGAACAGAGATCTAGAAGAACAGACTGTGGAAGTCAGTACTGATCTATGAGGGAAAATAAATAAATACGCTCTCCCTGCAGTCTTCCATCTGCCACATCCTCCAGCACTGCCAAATCAGTTGTTGTGCGTCATTAAGGGTTGTGATAATCTGCCTTCATATATTCAGGAGTGGAATTACTGACCATTAGGCTTGTATCACTATCTATCTATCTATCTATCTATCTATCTATCTATCTATCTATCTATCTATCTATCTATCTATCTATCTATCTATCTATCTATCTATCTATCTATCTATCTATCTATCTACTAAAACTCAGTCATGTCATGACTGCACTTCCCTGTTGCATCTCTTTCTATCATTCTACTGTTGATATCTGCTCTCGCTCTGTTTCGTGTTTCATATCATGCAATGCCTCTTTCACCGCATGTGCCGCAAACCAGGTTACCACGGTAACCGGGATAAATGAGCAACGGAGCCCTGAGGTGGGATGAGGGGAGAGGGGGAGGGTGCGAACATGCCTGTGTGTGCGTTAGGAGTCTGCATGTATGATTTCTGGCAGAGCTGTGCGACTTTTGATGAACTAGATACATAAACAACAGTCGGCTGATGCTGTGAGCAGTTTTGTCTGGGCAAATGAAGACTAATGAGACGTGACGGATGAACAAGAGGCAGCGGCTGATATGAATACATTTAAATCAGCTGATTCGTAAAGAAACAAGTTGCAATCATGCCTCGCTACCCATCCTGTTTGTGTGTTTTATTGTTTGAGCATCATTTATGAGGACATGTAGGTGTGTGTGTGGTCTTCTTGTGTGTCGTCATCGCTCAAAGCTTCCTCTCCTCCATTTGGAAGCTTCTATCTGCAGCCCTTGAGAGACATGTGGTAGCCATGTGGCTCAGTCTAATGGACAATTAACGGGCTTGCAAACAGCTGGCCTAGCACCTAAGTGCCAGCAGATAAAGCAGTTTATCATTCTGTGTGTCGCATATACACACAGAAATACATATGCAAACACACACCTAGGAACCGGCTTATCGACAGATTGTTCAGCTTTAGTAAGCACTCATCTGCACAGAGCTTGTGTCTGCAGGTGATGGAGTTTATTTTCAGCTGTGTGCTTTACATTGAGATAGTAACCTGGTGTCATAATAATGAAAGAAAGTTGTTAAAGCCTCAACACAGTCGATCTATTTCTATCAGTCTCTAGTAAACGACTGTTGGCAGTGTGTGAAGTCCAAGGAGCCCACTGGGCTTCTGACCTCCTATAATTAACATCTTCAACCTATTTATCTTAAAAAGGCGCTTCAAATATTAAAGTCATTGTTTTCTATCTAATTACTCTGTTTCATTTGTGTTGAAATGTTGAAGGTTGAATAAAGGTCCAGGAATTATGACTGATAGTAAACAGGCAGCAGATGCTTGGATGTGTGTTTGTGTTGTAGCTTCGATTATATAACGCTCACACAGCTCCCACAAAATGTCGCTTGAATGTCCTCTAATCACACCGATTATCTCATTATCACAATGACTAAAATACAGCTGAGCCTCTTGGGAATGTCCTCACTGGTGCATGGAATTGTAAAAAAGCTTAATATGGGAGGAATAGAATTTATCCCTTTTTATTTTCTGTATATTTTCTTATATGTTGCTTTAAAAAGGCAGGCGACAGAGTCAGTCTTAACTCGCTGGGGAACATGGATGTTTGTAGCACCAAACTGACCACCATTAATGCCCTCAGAGCCCAGGAGCAGTAGCTGCAGTAGTGTGGCTAGAGAAGTAACAATAACAGGTTACAGCTCTGCTGGCTGCACTCAGACAGCAACAACACAATCATCTCTAAACTCTTCAGCTGCAATCGTCTGCATCACCAACCTTGTGAGATCAGCATGCTGCTGAAGCTGCTCCTGCACTTTGCGACACACCTTGCCCGCAGTTTCGTAGACTTTGCCGACCTTAGTGAAGAGCGCTGCGATCTTGTCGCTGCGGAGGAATCCAGCTGCTCGCCTCTTCAGTAGGTGACTCAGGCAGGCCTCAATGGCGGCTGGAAGAGGAAGTGAAGTTTGTTTATTTAAACTGCATCATATCCATAAGACAAAGGGGAGGAGAGGAGAGGATTGGAAAGATGGAGACGTTGAGAAGGTATAAAACGTCCAACACATAAGTAGGAAAGGAAACAGAGACAAAAGAAAGGCCAGAAGTAAAAAGACTACAGGTAGAAAATCAGACTGATTCACAGCTCAGAGATTCTGCTTGTCAGTTGGGAGTAATAACTGCAGATATACATCTTTCAAGGCCAGAGGTGTCGCGCTGGCAGCAGGCAGACTCAGACCAACCTGACAAACCGGAAAAATCTATTAATTGTAACTGACAGTGGACATGTTCTACTAATGCAGCTGCTGATAGCAGATTGTTTTAAAAAGCTAAGTGAGGAGAGAGTAAACAAGAGGTTCTGACACTACTGATGAGGAACATTCGGGCAGCGAGAGGCTGACTGAAGCTTGATTTATACTCTATTATATTATAGCTGAGGACATCACAGTCTCTGTATCTACTGTCTGGAGTGTGTTCCAGTAGAGTTCAGTAGACACCTGATAGCTTGCAGATTCTATATCGACCAAGATTATTGAAGTCATCAATCACAGCTCACACATCATTATTGTGTGAAATACCCTGTAATAAACCCCAAAATGTATTTCAACCTCATCTAACTCCGACGGCTGTGGACAACATAAAGAGGTAAATGAAGAGAACGTGTCCCCTCTCATCCAGTGTTGCTGTCTTTGGGACCAGATGGTTTTTGAATCCATCGTCTCCAAGTGAAGACACTGTTGACCAGAAGGTCCGTCCGTCTCGTCTGTAGCAGACTGATGTGTTGGTAGGCGTCCAAGTCTCGATTCTGCAGTGGATTTTACTTTGTTCTCGCTCCTCACTAAACTTAAACCTCACTGAGCTCTGTACAACCTTCATGTAAATGAATGAAAGATGATTACAGATACAGCGAAGTGTTACAGATTCTTCTACTTTGGATTACTGATCTGGTCTCTCTACCGTCAGGGAAGGATTAGATTGTCTCTTTGATTGATACAAACCTCTGAACTGTTCTGCACCCGTAACCCACGACAGCTTAAAGCTCCTATTTTAAAGTCTTTGATTGGGAATGGGCATCAAGTATAAAAGAAGATAGGAAACCTGACAAACCAACTGCAGGAAAACATCCATCTAAAGATCCTGAGATACCAAGTTATCACTTTGTGAAACACTGTACACACACTCAATACATGTCTTATACTTTCTGATTATTAGTTACAGACTCAGTACAGATACTTCTAAACGTTAGTAGAGAGCAGCAGTCTCATACAGACTCCAGAGACAGTGAACTTATTAAAAGCGCCAGATTTTTTGTTTTGTGGATTTCATCAGTGGTCTTAAGTCAAAAGAACATAATAAGAGAATTCTAGCTGTTCAGATTGAGAGGTTGTTCTTCTCTCTTCGTGGGGTCTTTCATAAATGCCTGGTGCAGCTTTAATTAACCGTTTTGAGCCGTGAATTTTTTCTGTCATTGCTGCCGTAAAGGATTGGAGCCTCCGGTAGCTGGGGGCTGCCTTTAATCAAACATGGGTGGTGGCTGAAAAAGCCTTCTGGTAGGAAGAGAGGGAGTGTCACTTCGAATGACATTGCGAGACAGGCAGATGAGACCAGAATCTGCATGTGTGCAGGTCCACTTGTGAGGAGGATGTTTCTCCCAAATTGGCTCGGATAGATTCATCGTTCAAACGGACCCAGTCTCTTGAGATTCCCCCTCCCAAGCCTTGCTCGGCCCTCCTGTGTGGGAGGGGAAGATGTTGGAAGCAAAGAGGGAGGAGAGATGGTCAAGGGGTCAGCCAGGTTGGCATGGCGACCGATTTGCATGTGCTTTTGGTAGCCATTGGAAATGAACCGTCGCAGTGACGTCTGTGTACAGTTCAGCTGTAGCAGAACCAACACGCACCTTCCTGAGGTGAAGCCTCGGCTGTTTGAGTCGGAGCTGCAATTCAACGCAGCATCTGCTATGATTGAGACTTCTGTTCTCGTCATAGGATATAGCAGCCATAGCAGAGATTGGAGGGTTCAAGGCAGGGCTTAGTACAATGTAATTATGCCTGATGTGAGTCAGAATATAAAACTGCGCCGGGAACGGAGAGAAAAAGTCCGGCGTGATGTAAAATGGAAGAAGAGGAAAGGAGGCATGTGCAGGGAGTGGGCGTGCAGTGATGCCTGTGCTGATCCACAGGATAAAGGGAGGATCAAGAAGTTCAGCGCCAGTTCATTGGCTGAGCTCAATAATGCTCAGTTGTAACAGTCAAGTGAGAAACACTAAGACAAACGCAGCAGGAGCTGATCAAGTTATTCAGTTATTTCACTTTTTCTTTCTCAAGCGTCTTCATGCAACACATTTTTCATGGATATCCTTTGTTTCCTCAGGACAAATGAACCCTTATCTCATGTTCAGGCCTTTTTGACACACAAGTGTAGTCCAGTATGTGTCTGTGATTATCAGCCCCTAATTCACTTGCATACTTTGCTTATCAGGTGCCGATGCTGAGAAGGGAATGATGGTAAACCTCTGTAAAGTAATGAATGAATCAGGTTATTTTGGATGTGAGATCAGCTTACTGGAGACGTTATTGAATATTTTACAGAACACAGCGAACTTCTTCTCGTAAAATCCGTTAATTAAAAGTGCCTGGCTCGGCTCGGGGGGGGGGGGGAGTGTGTTAGAGCTGCTCTCCAGCCGGGAGAGTGGAGAATAGAATAATAACGTGGCAGAATAATGTCATAGGAACGGATCTGTGGTAAATAAAAGGAGTAAATTTGGAGTACAGAGACACTTCAGTTGTGGCTAATTGCTGA